>MU227218.1:2049305-2088945 GCA_018584345.1 Thuja plicata
CTGAGTGTTAACCTATGTGGTTATGTAACCTAATCAAAAGGAGTGATGTATGTTAGACATATTCTTAGGTTAAATCTGAGTGTTAACCTATGTGGTTATGTAACCTAATCAAAGACCCACGAACATAATGAGTATCAAGAGGATGATGGTGAGAGAAGGAAGTTGAAGTAAAAGTATAACATATCTCTCAAAATAGAAAACTAATAAACAATGATACAAATAGGCATCAATTTAAGTATTAACAATTTCTTAAAAGAAAAATGAAAAGGAGTGATGTATGTTAGACATATTCTTTCATGTGCATTGTCCTTTTTGTTGTTTGTATGAACATATATTATTCTATCGAAATCAAGAACTATAAAATGGAAGCTATTGAGAGTATGATTTTATGATTAAATTTGAAATTTATTTATATTCTAATTGGAAATTTTAGTAGCTTCTTCCAATATTTTAATTTCCAAGATATTGTTGTTATCTAGCAAATTTAAATAGACTTTGGAATTACAATACAAAAATATTAAATAAAAAGAAATTTTATGTAGAACATTTTCAAGTTCAAAAATAGGAAAAATACTATAAAGATGATTATATATTAGTAACACGAGAGTAAACTTTCGTAGAATAAGCAATACTAGAGTAAATTTTTGTAAAATATATTGCATTATAAATGTCTCTTAGCTTTTAAAAAGTTTTTAAGTTTATTTATACAAACAAATTATAATTATAGTAAATATCTCTTAGCTTTTAAAAAGTTTTTAATTTATTTATACAAAACCAAAAATAGAAACAAATTATAATTATAGTAACTTGTGTGAATACTATTGATTATAATTATTTTGTTTGAATAGAACAAGATTACAACTGTTAATCCATTTTTTATTATTAATCTTCTATAAATTTTTGTGATCATTAATAAACATTTAAATATATATCCATCATAAATGATAATTATAAATGTCAAACCTTAATTGTACTCTAATTCTCCTTTACCATAATTCTATATTGGTAATAACGTTTATTATAATTATATTTCCAATTCTAATTATAATTCTAATAGAAAAATTATTATTTAAAATTAAATAGATTATTTCTAAAATAAATAGTATATAAAAAATATATAATTTAATGCTCAAATTTGATATTTACATGTATTCAATTAACACTAGTTCCAAAGAAAAAAAAAAACTAAAATAAATAGAATAAAAATTAAAATAAATAGAATAATTCTAAATTTACCTTGGCATATTTTCAACATTTTTAAAAAAAGTTTTTATTAGATGATATTGACATGATTAAGATAAAAATAATAATAATATGAAGACCATATCATATCTTTTTTATTTCATCCTTTCCTCGAGATTGTGCTTCCTAAATGATAATTTTTTATTTAATATTAATGGTATCTTATTTTGTCAAATCTTTCTCTTTCATATATTAACTTATATATTTCTTATCAGCTATCCCTTGCACCTCTTTAGTGGCAAGCGCTAGTTAATTATTGGTCACGGTCAAATGCAGGTTTAAGGAACGAGCGGCGAAATTGCGCACAAACTTTTGTGTCCACTAAACCAAATAAAATATAGTACGTCCCTTGACCATTCATTGGCAGTAGTCGAAAAGTCTGTTGAGAAATTTCATCGTCCTTCCGCAGAAATTTCTGCGTACTGAAACTGAAAATAACGAGGAAGGACGCATGGTAGTGGAATTACAATTGAACACTCTCAGGTCGGTAACCCAGATGTTTCATTTGACCCTACCTTGACTCATTTGCTCACCTTTTCCTTCGCTATAAAAGCTTCTTCTGCTCTCAAGGCAATCCCACAATTTGGCAATGGAGATGTGGTCGAATCTCGGGACGCTCACGGCGACCGTTTTCTTCGTGGGAACAATGGCCAGGGAGTACCTCCCTCCCGAACTTCTGGAATATTTCACAGAGCTGCTGCGAAGGATCTCACGATTTCTGTCATTCTACATCACTCTAGTGATTGAGGAGAACGAAGGCATCAAGGTCAGCGATCTTTACGAATCGGTGCAGATTTATTTGAGCACCAGATCTTCTTCCGACGCCAGCAGATTGAAGCTCAGCAAGCCTAAAAATGCCAAAGCCTTTACCTTCACCATGGACAAAAGCCAGCAAATCATGGACGATTTTCACGGTGTTAAAGTCTGGTGGAGTTTCCGTAGCAGAGAATTAAAGCAGCCTGTTTTCTCCTGGTATGACGTCTCTGATGAAAAGCGGCAGTTCGAGCTCACATTCCACAAGAAGGACAAAGCTAAGATTTTTGAATCTTATCTGCCGCATGTTATTGCCGAGGCCAAAATCATGGAGCTGAGAAACCGGCACCGGAAGATTTACACAAATAAAGGCGGTAAGTCGCACTTTTACGAGGATCGAAACCGCGTTTGGACGCCGGTGGTTTTAGAGCATCCGGCGACGTTTGAAACCCTAGCTCTTGACCCTGAGGTAAAGGATGACATAACGCAGGATCTCAGGAAGTTTTCTCAGAGGGAAGAGTATTATAAGAAGGTCGGCCGTGCCTGGAAACGGGGGTATTTGCTCTACGGCCCGCCGGGAACCGGAAAATCGAGCATGATCGCTGCAATTGCGAATTTTCTGGAGTATGATATTTATGACCTGGAGTTAACCGGGGTTAAGAGCAACATTGAGCTGAGAAAGCTTTTGATCGGGACTACGAATAAGTCTGTTATTGTGATTGAGGACATCGACTGCTCGCTGGATCTGTCCGACCGGAAAAAGAAGGTGAAGAAAGAGAGCAAGGAAGAGCAAAATCCTGAGAAAGATGAGAAAGACAGTGAAGAAAGTAAGGTTACTTTGTCCGGGGTTTTGAATTTTACAGACGGATTGTGGTCGTGCTGCGGCAGCGAAAGGATTATTATTTTTACGACAAATCATGTTGATCGGCTGGATCCTGCGCTTCTTCGGTCAGGACGAATGGATAAGCATATTCATTTGTCTTTCTGCACTTTTCCTGCGTTCAAAGTTCTTGCAAAAAATTATCTTGGAGTTGAAGATCATCCTCTGTTTGAAAAAGTTGAGATTTTGATGAAAGAAGCGCAGATCACTCCGGCAGATGTGACAGAGGAATTGATGAGGGCGAGCGAAGATCCCACTGCTGCTCTTGAAAAGCTGATTGAGGCTCTGCGTCAGGCTATGGAAAAGGCTGCCGTGAAAAGTGAAATTTCGCCGGAGAGTGAAAGCGTAGACAACAATTCAGCTGCAGAAGAATCTCCTCCTGTGGCTGTCACAGGTGAAGATTCCAGTTCAAATTGAAAATTTTCAGAAGAATAGGAATATGTTCGGACTAAATGTCGTATGTTTTTGTGTCTTATAATAGTTCTCGTCTGTGCTTCGTTATTCTCGTTTATGATAAGGTAAACTCCCACCGTGAAAAAAAATGTAATATTATTTTAGGATAATAATAGTCTGTGCTTCGTTATTCTCGTCCCTATTTATGCAGCATAATAATTATTCCCGGTTGTCCTTAGTGGTGTATGCTTTTAATTTCTAATATATATTTAATTAATTTTTATTATTTTATCTTGACCGTAAAAATATATTATACTAACTGCATAAGTGCTTTTTAATTACAAAATCATTGGAAGTAATTGATACCAAACTAAGTTCAACATTCTTTGCTGTGAAGCTCACTCAAGCAATTCATACATTTTGCTCTTTTTTTTTCTATTGAATAAAACATTTCTGCATTTTTCTTGAGGACGTGACATTTTTAAAGGACCACATGCACAGAGTTATTTTGCTGTCTTTTTCTGATCGTCTCTTTTTACATTTTAATTTTTGAATGTAAATGTATGCACATATATAGTTTTATGACATAAAATGAGTTGGATGTGGTAAAAGAGCAATAGTTGATGGTGTCTCAAGTGGAAAATTATAACATTGTTAATATTACTAGCAAATATATAATCTATATATAAAATACGCCGAGATGTATCGAGGCGTTGAAGTTTTTCAACTTTAATTTTTATTAAAGTTGAATGATGAAAAAATTAAACACCTCGATACATCTCGGCGGCGCACATAACACATTGAATAAATTAATCTGATTAGGGTTACCATTACAGTTAGCATTCAGGGTTAAGGTTTATATCATGGTTAGGGTTTATATCATGGTTAGAGTTTATATTATGTTTAGGGTTAGCAATAGGGTTATGGTTTGGTTTAGATTTATTATTATGATTAGGGTTAGGGATAGAATAATGGGTAGGGTTAGGATTTAGTGTTAAGGTTTAGTGTTATATGTTGAGTAAGTTAATATGATTAGGGTTTATATCATAGTTAGGTTAACCATTAGAGTTAGGATTAGGATTAGGTTTAGGGTTTGGTTTAGATTTATTATTATGATTATGGTAATGGCTTAATGTTAGGGTTGGGTTTATGGTCACGATTAGGGTTTAATGTCAAGGTGAGAATTATGTTAGTGTTAGGGGTAGATTATGGGTTGAATTGAAATTATAATAGGTTTAGGGTTTTAGAGTTGAGGTTAGGGTTTACATCATGGTTAGGGTTTGTGTTAGTGATAAAATTAGGTTTAGCGTCATTCTTAGGTTACAAAAACAATTAGGGTTAGGGGTTAGTGTTAGTGTTAGTGTTAGTGTTAGGGTTTAGGTTATACTTAGGGTTAGAGTTAGGTTTATAGTTAGGGTTTAGAGTTTAGGGTTATGGTTAGAATTATGGTCAGTGTTAGGGTTTATATAATATTTAGGGTGAGGGTTGGGGATTGGATTAGGGTCAGGGTTAGGGTTAGTGTAAGTTAATATGATTATGGTTATAATTAGGGTTAAAATTTAGGGTTAGGGTTTATATCATAATTAGCGTAAGCATTAGGGTTAGGGTTTATATCATGGTTAGGGTTAGGATTAGGTTTAGGGTATGGTTTAGGATTATTATTATGATTATGGTAAGGGTTTAATGTTAGGGTTGGGTTTATGGTCACAATTAGGGTTTCATGTTAGGGCGAGAATTATGTTAGTCTTAGGGGTAGAATTATGGTTTAATTTGAAATTTTAATAGGTTTAAGGTTTTAGAGTTGAGGTTAGGGTTTGGGTTAGTGATAAAGTTAGGTTTAGTGTTGTTATGAGGATAGAGAAACAACTTGGGTTAGGGGTTAGTGTTAGGATTAAGGTTAGGGTTTAGGTTATTGTTAAGGTTAGAGTTAGGATTATGGTTAGAACTGTGGTTAGTTTTAGGTTTTATATAATGTTTAGGGTGAGAGTGAGGGTGAGGGTTAGGGATTGGATTAGGGTTAGGGAAAGGATTAGGGTAGGATTATGGTTAGGGTTAGTATTTAGATTAGGGTTTAGTTAGGGTTCATGTTATAGTTTGGTTACTAGGGTTAGGATTAGAGTGAGCATGAAGATAAATTTTATAGTTAGGGTTCACATCATGGTTAGGTTTAACGTTAACTATTGGGTTAATGATATAGTTATGTTTAGGTTCATTGTTAGGTTAGAGAAATATTTATAGTTAGGGTTAGGGTATAGGGTATGATTAGGATTAAAGTTAAGATTATGGTTAGGGTAAGGGTTTAGGGTTATGATTAAAATTATGGGGAGTGTTAGCATTTACATGATATTTAGGTTTATGGTTAACTTTTGGATTAAGGTTTGAGTTAAGTTAGGGTTAGGGATATAGTTTTGGTTAGGATGATGGTTAGGGTTTAGGGTTAGGATTGATATTATGGTTATAGTTAGGGTTTGCATAATGTTTAAGGCTAAGGTTTAGGGTATGGTTAGGGAGAGGGTTAGCATTAGGATAGTGGCTAGGGTTACAGTTAGAATTATAGTGACTGTTAGTTTTTTTTATATAATGTTTAGGTTAGGATTATGGTTTGGATTAGAGTTTGGGTTAGGGTTATGGTTAGGATTATGGTTAGGGTACAGGATTAGGATTGAGATTATTGTTACAATTAGGATTTACATAACAGTTAGGGATAGGTTTTGGGGTATGGCTAAGGTAAGGATTATGGTTAGGATTAGGGTTTAGGGTTCATCATATAGTTTACATCATGGTTTAGGGCTTTGGTTAGTGATATAGTTATGTTTAGCATCATCCTTAGGTTAGAGAAATAGTTAGGATAAGGGTTAGGGTTTTGGTTATAATTATGATTAGTGCTAGCGTGTACATAATGTTTAAGGTTGGGGATTTGATTTGGGTTAGGGTTAGGATTAGGATTACAATTAGGATTATGGTTAGGGTTTAGGGTTAGGATTAAGATCATGGTTATAGTTAGAGTTTACATAATTGCTAGGGCTAGGGTTTATGTTATGGCTAGTTGTGAGGGTTGGGATTAGCATTAGGAAATTAAAGGATAATGGCTAGGGTTATGGTTATAATTATAGTGAGTTTTAGCATTTACATAATGTCTAGGCTTAATATTAGGGTTTGGATTAGAATTTAGGCTAGAGTTCGGGATAGGGTTAGGGTTAGGGTTAGGATTGAGATTAATATTATTATTGGGGTTTGCATTATGGTTAGGGCTATGGTTTGGGGTATAGTAGGTTATGGTTTATGATTAAGGTTAGGGTTTATGTTCAAGGTTACAATTTACATCATTATTAGGGCTCATGCGAGGTTTTGGGTTAGTGGTATAGTTAGGTTTAACATCATTCTTAAGTTAGAGAAATAAGTAGGGTTATTTTTGGGATTAGGGCTTAGGTTAAGGTTTGGTTTAGAGTTAGGATTATGCTTTGGGTTAAGATTTAGGGTTATCGATATAATTATGGTCAATGTTAGGGTTACATAATGTTTAAGATTATGGTTATAGTTTAGATTAGGATTTGGGTTAGGGTTACGTTTGGGTTACAATTATGGTTAGGGTTAGGATTGGGAATGCGGTAATAGTTAGGATTTACCTAATGATTTGCATGCAAAAAAATAGAAATTAATATAAATATATAAATAAAATTTCTATTTTTTTTTGCATGCAAATCATTTTGAATTTTGAAATTAAACTAAGTTCTATTTTAAATCTTTTGAAATGAATCAATAATGAATTTAAAATTAAAATCTTGATATAAATGCAATCTTTCTTTATTTTTTCTAAATATGTAAAAAACATTTCTATTTTATTTTGTATTTTTGTATGCATGTCATTTCTATCCTAATAATTGTGAAATTGAAGAAAAATTAAAAATTAATCTAGTTATATATGCAACATTTCTATTTTGAAACTAAGTTCTTTTTTCAAAATTTTGAAATGAATCAACAATAAATTTGAAACTAAAATGATTGTGACTTTCTATATTTTTTTAACAACATTTCTATTCTATTTTGTCTTTTTGCATGCATTCCATTTCAAATTCCAAATTTAAACTAAATTTATTTTATTTTTAATTTTTAAATGAAGTAATAACTAATTTAAAAATGAATCTAAAACCAAATTTCAGATATAAATTAAGGATTTATTTATTTTTTTCTTTTTCTTATACAAATTATTCTACAATTTTAAGATTTATTAAAAAGATGAATGAGGGATAACCAAAGACAGAGCCTATTAACAAATTAAAAAACCAATTATTTTAAAACTTCTTTAAACAAACCATTCAACTTTGATAGTGTTGAAAAATAAAAAATAATATATATAAAATTTTAAATGTTTTTCTATATGCAATATGTTTTTTTGAAATCTAAATTGCCCCATTATTAAACATAATGTCCATTGCTTGTATTTTCTATAAGTGTTCTTTATAGAATTATAATCTGTAAAATTTAAGAAAACATTCACACAAACATCATGGAATGCCTTGCAAAAGTTAGAAAATATCACCTAAAAAATGGTTGAAATTTATACAAAAATATATTTGCAGAAATATAAAATCTGTACAAAAATATACCATGTAATACCAAAGAACCTGTTAGATTTTTTATACCATTAGACAACCTACATGGTGCAACATACAAACAATAATATAGTGTGCTATTTAAATTAGACTTTTTCCATATTAATTTTGAATCATAAACAACTATTTTTTAAGCAAGGCTAAATCTATAGAGTTTTTAGGCGATGACAAACTGGGATTGCTGCAAATCAAACTACAAACATTCACCCAATTCCTTTTCTTGTTGCTCCAGAGTCTCATACAACGGATGGTTCCTCATCTCAAAAAGGTGTCAAAAACCCACTCCTCATCCCCACCATGCCAAAATAATAAAAGAGAGAAGCATTCACTCTCCCAACATAACCAGAATGGGAGCCAATGAAGTGCCAGTCACGAGCGCCTACCAAAGCATAGAAACAACCAAATTCCTTACATTAGTCAGAAAGATCTCCACACTATAAATATAGATGATGTCAAAGGCAGTATAGATTGCCATGAAACCCATAGAATTTGCCATAAGTTTCCCCCAATTTCCCTTCCTCTTATCAAGCACATAACACAACATGCAAGTCATCCCAGTGAGAACGCATGCACATGCAACCAAAAGGTGAGTGTCCATGCAAGACAACGACAACGACCCAAAAAAAACAATGGAAATATCAATCAATGCATTCACCACCACGCTCAGATACAAATTGAAATTAATATTTTCTAGGTTCAGTTGAATTCCATAATACAGAACCCAATTCCCAATCTCACCTCCATTACGACCGCCATTCTCCTGCAAGCCCATTCCACACGCCACAAATTTTTCCCATTCTTTTTTTTTTTTTTTCATCTGAACCGCTTATTACCACCTCGGGAGGTAAAATTTTGTCGTTCAGTTTTGCCATGTTTGATTAGATTTTTGACACTTCTTCACTTCTTCCTCGCGCAACAATCCAACATGGGGATTCTAAGATCAATGGGAGAATCACAAGGGAATAGACTAAGGGTGGTATGGAGATGAGTAAATATGTGTCTTGCCATGATGATCGACTAGGGTATGCCATGGCGGGGAACTCAAGAAAGCCTATACTTAAGATGGAGAATATGTACTGGCAAACAATACAAACAAAAATATAATGTATCAATATTCCTCATCTTTTCAAGTTGTATTCTAGAAAATGCTAAGATGTCAATCATACGCTTCAAATCATACGTTTCAAGAGAAGAACAAACATTAAGAAAGATGAAAAGCCTTAGTGTACTATTGTCAAATTTCAATATTTTAAAAAGGCATCGTCTTTCGTATTCTGAATTAAGCCCACTTTTTCTGCCATTTTTACATGCCATGGGATAATGTGGGTGTTTATTTTGTGAATGGTCGAGTTGGTAGGGGAATGTGAACCATTTATTTTTTCTTACACCTCTTTTTTTTATGACCTCCTATAAGGGGTTTGATTCCATTGTAGGTTACACCTCTCGATGTAATGAATGACCTACTTTGCATTTATTTTTTTATTTAGAGGTCAAATATTTAAATAATATTCTTTCTCAAACACATTTAATTTTAGATTCTTTATCAATTAAGTACATTTCAATTTGTTATTTTATTTCTAGATTTTTTAACAAATATCCTGTTTCATAAATACTTATGTTTGAGTTTCTTCAAAAGAGTTTTTAATAAAATATACTTAATATATAAATTTAGAGTTTGGATTTAAGAAGAGTTTAGATTAAAAAAATATATACTTCTTTATCTAAGACAATATAAAATAATTTTGTCAAAATTGAAAATAAAAAATAAAATAAATTTATGTAATTTTTATGTGACAATTTTAATGCTTGGATTTTAATTATGTACATTAAATCAATTTAGGGTTTATGCCTGGTAAAGAAAATGTCAAAAAATATACTTTAGTAGATAAGTACTATGAAAAGGGATGGATTAGTTGACCTAGGATGTAGATGAGGAGGAGGGCCTAAAAATAAGAGAATTGCAAACTTATAGTAGGAATGATGAAGTTTAGGTTATTAAGAAAATAATAAAAATAAAAGGAAGGTGGGGATGTGAGAAGACCAAAATGTGCAGGCTTAAGGAATACATTAAGAGAGCTCAAAAATGATAAATAAAGGTGAAAGGAAATTGATACTTAACGTTGAGAGGTATTCTACAATAGAAACAAAGATAAGATGCAATTTCATCAGTGTGTTAATAAAAACTTTTACTTTTTTATCTTTTTTATTGATAGTCATTTATTTATCAAAATATTAATATTTACTAATAAATATGACGCTTCTAAAATAAGTAGCATATGCACATAGTAAATAAAATAATATATCTCTTGACATTTATTTGATATATCTATACTAGTTTCTTTACATTTCTATGAATACAAGTTTTTTCCAATTTATTTATCTGTTTGATTTTATTGTTATAGATGATATTGAATAATGTTATATCTAGATTCAAGGAATCTATGATTTAATTTGTTAATTTTCTTCTCTAGTTTCATTGTTTTTGATAGAAAAAGCAACAAGAGGGTGTTGGCCCGTGGAACAGAGGACTAGTAGCACATTAATAGCATATTAATGGCACTAGTCAAAGCTTGCAGTAGTTAGGCAGGTTATCACAGACAATAAAAGTTCTGCCTCTATCAAAAACAAAAGTATCAGTTCTACTAAAAAAGATAAAACCAGAGTAATTACTATCATCAGTATCATCAAAAATATTGTCACTAAGCCATGTAGGGCTCGACCAAACCAAAATAATAAACTTAACATTAACCCCAAAAATAGAGCAGGGGAACCGAGGGACAAGCCCAGCCAAAAAAACCTGAACCATAGACAACAACGTTAATTCTTCTCTCCCAGCTGTTTGGACAGTAGGGTTCTCGTCCACTCCTCCTGGAGGAACAGGAACAGGTCTTTGTTATCTTCATTTGCTTCCAGTTTGCTGTCTGCCAGCTTCTCCTGCATGTTACAGAGGGTCACCGCCGAGGCATGCATCACCTTCAGAGAAAATTTTTTTGTCCTCCTGCAGTGGTTCATCAGGTCCTGCATACCTTTTTTGATCTCTGCAATTTCCTTGTCAATACTCACAAACTTACTTTTAAGGGTGCCTCTGAAATTGCATTTTTCCTCCATTCCAGAGGAGAGGGGTTTAACCTGGGGGTCACAGTGTGGGCTTTGGGGTGGGGTAGGACTACGGGGCTCCCTATGGTGGGGAGAAAGTACAAAAATCCTAGTCAGACTGTCAACCCTACCAGCCTTAAATAATTTGTCAAAGAAGGGGAGCTGCCAGTCAGGAAACAGGGGGGTTTCAACAGAGAAGAGATACCGGACTTCTGGCCAAAAATTTGTCTCATTATCATGAAGTATTTCATGCTTGAAGGTAAGTTCACGGTGTTCTACAACTATCACTTACCTTTCCTGAATCATATTAGGAATAAAGATTTAATTTCCATACCGTTTTATCTTTTGCACTCTATTGAAAGCAATATCCTTGATATTAAAAGCAACACTGAAAGAGCTATCCTCCACCAAGGCCTCCTCCTCTGTCTTTTCCAGTTTCACAAAGCCATATGCCTAGCACCCCAACCCCCTCTGATTATTCAGATGATGCCCCAGGAAATGCCCGCTGAAAAAGATGAAAAGACCTCCAACTCCTCCTCCCGGTCCATCCGTATCACCCAAGGGCCTGTGAAGTCTGAGAAAAAATCCCGTAAAAAAAGTATTAAGATCCCCACCCATAAGAAGGATGGCATGGAGGACTCTTATGTTTCGGACTCCGTGGATTACATTGAAGAGAAAGGGGCTGACAGCACACCTGAGACAGATTTTAAGCCAAAAAAATAGAAAATTATGGAAACCCAGGTCAATTTGGAGGTGGACCTAAGTGGTTCTGGCCATAGGAGGTCTAATAGAATTGCCAAGGAATAATGCAAAATCAAGATGTTAGAGACAACCTCCAAAGAGCTCTCCCTGACGGAAAATGCCTCCCACTCCACAAATTCTAAAAATGTTTCCTCGGAAGGCTATATGAGCTCGACTGCTAATACTCCCCCAACCAACCTCTAGTTTCATTGTTATATATGATACTAAAAATCTTAGTTTTGAGTTATGAAACATACACCATTTAGAAGTATTACAAAGGACTTCGTTCGGTTGACAAAGACCTTGAGTGGTCCTATAATAGAGGTGACAGGTACTAAACATGTTTTGCAAAGTGAAAATATATTATAGAGTTTTAAAGTTTAGATTGGTGTATACATGTCATAGAATCTAAATTTTTGAAGTACTACATAACTATGTTGGAGTTTGAAAGTTCAATTTTAGGCATTAAACCCCTTATATATGGTAAATCCAAAAATAGATTGGACATTAAAGGTCAAAGACCTAGTGAACATATATAGATTGAGAGTCTCATTAGCTATAGAGATGGCTTGGGGTTTATAAGTTTGAAGCTTGCAAGGATGTGTTAGAGTCTAAAATTTCAAATGTCTAGATTAGATTTTTTGTGTTTTTTTTTATAATTTGACACTCTTAGGAATGGGTGACTAGATACAATTAGAGCATGATGATGGACAATAATAAATACATTAAGTCAAATTTCTATAATTATAATAAATGTAGTTTATAGAAAATTTATACACAAGTGTATCTTTGTGTATACAACTACATATAAGTAATTATGGTTGCATTACATTAATTTATTTTATTTTAATTATGCTAAATGACATTAATTTATTTTATTATAATTATGCTAAATGTTTAATTAATTGATTTTGTTTATTGTTCAATTAGATTGAGGGTTGAGGATTAATTTAGTTTAGTCTTAGGGTTAGGCTTCAATTTGGTTTAATGTTCAGTTAGGTTTAGGGTTAGAGTTCAATTTGTTTAGTGTTCAATTAGGTTTATTGTTATGGTTAGTGCAATTTTTTTTTGCTCGGTAAACGACCTAGGCCTTATATTTTATTAATATATAAAATATTACAATTTTTGTCCATTCGTTCAGTGTGGGCACTGGAGGAAAAGAACAGAGGAAAGAAAAACCTCTGGTATTGCCCAAGTCAAGGTTGTCCAGTTATACAATAAGTTACAAGATCCTGTTAAAAAACAATCCGAGATATATTGAGAATTTTTATCCTCTTTACAAAATTACATAACAATACAAAAAAATCTTTATATATTTTTTAATTGGGTTAAAATAATAATGAAAAATTAGACTAAATTATATGGAAAATCTTGAACATCAATTAAACAAATGGAGGTTCTGATACCCATCAAGGTCACCATTAAGGAATAACAATTGCCATATCAGAAATACTTATGACAACTACAATAGTTGTGATACCTATAGCAAGTACAATAGATGGAAACATACAAAAAAAGAAATCCCCTTCAGAAATGGAAGAAAATTGAAGGGATACACTGGAAAAAAGCCTTTAGACACTGAACAATAAGGCAAATGGACACCACTTTGAATGATTGAAATAAAGGGATAATCAATGGCTAAAATTTACCAATATCTAGAACTAATTTGATCTAAAATAAGAATTTAGACAACATTTGTACTACTTATCACATACAAGGTCGTAGGGCAGAGAGATTGGTGGTGCACAACACTGCAATTTTAAGCACCACCATCATGTCCTCCTAAAAAGAATCAAAGATTATCCCATCAAGAGTTTCCAAGGCATCTTTCCTAGTAGCAATTTTTCAAGAAACACAATGAACAATTCCCTTATTTAATCCATATTTAGCTTCCTTGGGGCATTTTCCTATCACAATCTCCTTTAGCACCACATCAAAGTTGTACATGTCACTACAAATAAGTTAATATCATATTAGGGTCTTAAAATAAGACTATGGATAGTTTGACTTGTTAGGAATTTATGATGCTTCTGTTTTAAATATAGTTTGACATTTTTTTCTTCTATAAACCACCTAATTTTTATTTTTATTAATAAAGTCAAAGGAAGAGCTAGAAGAAAGGAGATCCAAGTGAAGGAAGAGGGAGGAAAATTTACAGGTGGCTACTCTCAAGAAAATAAGGGACCTCTTTAGATGATGATGTGTGTCCTCCCAAGAGGAATTCTTTTCTGGATAAGCTCAAAGAGCTTAATCAAGACTAGAAAGGGATTAATCTTCCCATTTGTTTAATTTCTTGTGTTTGGTTCTATCTCTGGTTCCTTTTGTTTCTGATTCTTTTGCTGATACTTTTTTTTTGGTTTCTGGTTCAATTCATAACTTGTGAATTCCTTTCGAACTGTCTCTAAGACTTGATGTTAGTTTTCTTGTTGAGTTTGGGCCCTTTCTTGATTGACTAAATCAGAACATTTAAATAATATTCCTATGGTTAGAGAAGTATACCAATAATTTTTAAATCTTACAAATAAATCAATATCATATTATGCTCTTAAAATAACACTATTTATTGTTTTACTTGTTTTTTATTGTTGGTAAAAATAGGTTTTATGGGGACCCAGAACCCCTTACAATAAAAGAATAAAGATAAGCAGAAAAAATAGACTAAAAAAAAACAAGACTAAGAAGCAGCTCACAGACCCAGACAAAGACAAAAAGCCAAAGAGAAAAGCTAGATTCTCCGGTACCTAGAAACCAAAAGTTGAAGCGCTAAAAAATAGGGGAACACTAGAGCTAGGCCTATTGCAAGAGAGTGCCCTCTACTTCCTTCTTTGCTTCTGCAACCTTTTTAATGGCCACGTTGAAATCTGACAGCTCCAAAATCCTGTCTAGAATCTTCTTCTTCCTGGCTGAAAGTGTGCACTTTCCCGGTCCCTCATCTTCATTATCATCTTTGTCTTCATCAATATTCACAGTGGGGGAGTCCATTTCAGATTTTATGGAGTTAAAACACTCCATAGTAGTACCCATGAAGACATTATTGTCCTTCATGTGTTTTTTCACAGTATTCTCCAAGGTGTCCAGTCTCTCATGTAGGGACTTTAAATTTTTCCCATCCTCTGTGTTCTGATTGCCTACATCATCAGCTGACCCAGACTTAATAAGATCGACACAAGAAGATAGAGCTCTGTAGTTCAGATGAAGACTTTTGATTTCCTTAAATACCCATTTCATCATTCGAAATGAGTACAAGGACATAGCTTTTGCAATTTGAAGAACCCCAAATGGGGGCTCGATTTTATCATCCATGTCCTCCTGGAGAAGCTGGACATTCCACTCATACATGTCCACCAACCTAGAAAAAGGGATGTTCTTAGAGGAAGCAGGGATAGCTTCCTTATCAACATTGTCCTGACTTGGAGTTTTTACCTCTTTTTGTTCTGAATGCACCTCAATTAGAACCTCAAGCTTCAGAGAGATAGGGATATCATGCTCTTCCGAACTCGTGTAATTAACCAAAATGGGGACTTTTTGACCTCCCACATCCTCTTCAATAGCCTCAAAAATTTTAATTTTTTCCTTAAGATTGTGGGCTTCCTTAACACTATGGGTTTCCTTAGTTTTTACCTCTTCCTCATTAGAGGCACTCACTGAGATAGAAAGAGACTCTTTGTTGTCATCATCAGATTGGGAGTGAGGAATGTAGTCGGTCTCATCATAGCCATCAACACTTATAGCATTTGAGTCTGTGTCCATTCCCATATTTTTCTCAAACTTCATCTTTTTAACAGTCAAATCCCCCTTATCATCTCCAATCCTATGTCATTTTCCAGCCTTAGCAGAGCCTGAATCTTTTGGGGAAATAATAAGTGGATTGGAGGCCGTGACTTTTTTAACATGCTCAACAATCAAGAGAATCAAGCCCTCATGAAGAATCGGCTTTCTATCCTTCTACCTATGGTCAGTAATACTATGATGGGGAGATTGTAGCAAGTAGTAGGGGAAAGAAATTCTTACCTTATGACAGAAATGGCCTAACAACACAAAGTGAAAAGAATGGGCCCTTTTGTATCTTCCACCCAAAGACACATACTCCATGATTTTCATAAGCACTTTGGCCTAGAAACCTTTAATAGATTTAACATCATAGCACCCACCAGAATCCTTCACCAGGTTGTCAACTTCCTCTCTGTCCTTTGGGAAATGCTGAATGGCTTTCTGGGAGATCTTTTTATCTCTATAAAATTTTATGTCTTTAGTGTTTAAGCCCGTAACCTCCACTATCAAATCTTTAGTAATCTTAACGACCATTCCTTTGATCACCACTGTCCCATCCTTCTAGATTTCCACAAAAGCATTCGTAACAGCATCTTTGGAGCCATGAAGGCGATCCATATAGCTAGTGAGGCCTCCTTTTTAAAGTTTGTCCCAAATGTCAGTTGGGTTTTCCATTTGTTACAATTTTCAGCTCCTTTCTGTTTAAACCACCACCCATGATACCTTGAAGATAGCTAATAATGGCAGAAGAGATAGAAAGACAGAGTAAAAATGCCAACCTCAAATTTTGAAAACTGCCAATGAACGTGTGTAAATAACCTTCTTATGAAAGACACACATTTCCGTAATCCTATTACCATCAATTAATAAGCACCATAAAATCATGAGATCTTTTTTAGATTTTCCAAATCTGCTCATTTTCTATGAGTCAGATCATAAGCCAACTTGGCCTTCACTTCAACAGTCAAATCAGTAACTCCATGCCAGGTTATGATACCCTTGGCCTTAACTGAAATGTTTTCCAACTCATCCACAGTACAGTTCACTTCCCTGAAGGTATGTGAAATGATAACAATGGAAAATGAATTAATTATTAAAGAGGCCTCATCAATGATCATCTTTATAGACAATGATGATGTAGTTTTCCCTTTAATGCAATTTAAGATATTCATTGAATCACCTTCGATCCAAAAATTAGATGGCATAGATTTATTGATTAGCTTAAGAGTTTGAAGGAGGGCCATTGCTTCTGCCATGTGATTGGACTGGACCCCAATAGGGAAGGCCACAACCATAAGACAAAAGGCCTTGTCATCACGGATAAGCCCACCACAATCTTTAGGGCCTGGGTTTCCCTTTGCAGCCCCATCAAAATTGGCTTTAACCCAGCCAATTGGAGGGGAAATCCAAATGGCATTCTCCTGCCTGGAAGGAGACAGAGCCAAAGTGCATTTCAAAACTCTAGCATTGATATCCAACACTTCACTGCTAAATAAATTACCATTATCTCTTATGCTTCTTTTGATCTTTTCCACTATGATCTCTAGAGGTGAAGCCTTATCATGAAATACTCTATCATTCCTTTCATGCAAAAGTTTCTAGATGATATGGGGAGATATTATATTCCATAGAGAGCTCGCAATAGGAACAACAAAATTCCTCCACAGTTTGAAAAAAAATTCTAGATTGTTTGGGAACATCCATTGTATATTCCAGCTTTGCAGGGTAAGACACCAAACATCTCTAGAAAAGCCACAATCAATAGCCAGGTGGAAAATCAACTCCTCCTCTTGTTTACACTGTAAACATCTATTCGGTAGGACCATTCCTCTTTTTTTAAGGCTGTCAATGGTCAGGATCTTGTCCTGCAAAACCATCCAAAAAAAATGTTAATTTTTAGAATGAGCCTTTTATCCCAAACCTGACTCCAAAAAGGAAGAGGGTCTGAAATTTTAATCAAGATCTCAGAAGTCGAGGCCATCGAGTAGAGATCCGATGGAAGCTTTCCCCAAATCAGCTTATCCTCCTTTGAATTGTCCACTTTCTAGATATTCAAATCCAGCATGGGGGGTTTGAGCAAGAAATCAACAGCTGAAAGGTCAACCCAGTTTTGATTAAGCCAGTAATCAGAAACATACAAACCCAATCTAAGTTTACAAAAATAAATTATAGGTTGAAAAGTAGGAATGTATATCAGAGGAAAATCTTTTTCCCATCAATCATCCCAAAATAAGATTCTCCTGTCATTGTCCAAAAGCCACTTGGCTCCCTTAAAAGCCATCT
The DNA here is from genome assembly GCA_018584345.1 of Thuja plicata. NCBI lineage: Eukaryota > Viridiplantae > Streptophyta > Pinopsida > Cupressales > Cupressaceae > Thuja > Thuja plicata. Next base: position 2,067,078 of record MU227218.1, read on the forward strand.
CCTTAGATTGCTGGATACTGTTCCAAACAAAATAACCCTTCACCTTCACCTTAGACTTCATAAAATCTAACATCTGAGGGAATGAGAAGAGATATTTTTTTTAATAATGTCATTCCATTCTTTATTTTCCCCATATATTCGCCATATTTTCTTAGCTAGAAGAGCCTGGTTAATAACCTTTAGAGGTCTAATCCCCAGCCCTCCCCATTTGTTTGCGGTGTAGACCTTGTCCCATGCCACCAAGGCAAGTCTCTTTTTATCTTCCACTCCAGACCATAGGAAATTTCTCTAAATAGATTCTATCACTTTGGCAATTTTTCCTAAGATCCTGAATAATCTCATTACATATATGGGGAGGCTTTATAGAGAAGCCTTCAAAAGTTGGAGTTTACCTACTTGGCTAAGAAGAGCTCCTTTCCAACTAGCTAATTTCCTATTAAATCTGTCCACTAAACCCACCCAAAATGAGTCCAGGGGTTTCAATCCCAAAGGGAGTCCAAGATAGGATGCAGGAAAAGAACCAATTTCACACCCCAAGATGCGAGTAATCCTATTTTGCCTATCCACTGGAGTATTACCAAAGAACATAGAGATTTTCTGCCAATTAGTAGTTTGACCTATAGCTGAAGAGGGTAATAAGGGCCTTTTTTATCCTTTTGTCTTCCTGGATAAAAGAAGACCCCATAATCACCGTGTCATCAATGAATTGTTCATGAGAGAAAGGACTCAAAAAAAAGGATGGAGTAAGGCCCTGAAGGGAACCTTCAGAAGTCAGTTTCTAAAAATAGCGTCGAAGACCTTCCACCAGGATAGCAAAGAGAATAGGGGATAGAGGACCCCCTTAACGGAGCCCATGTGTAGGCTTAAAGAATCTAGAAGAGGAACCATTAACAACGACAACAACCATCGAGGTACTGATAAGCTAGGAAACAAGCTACAACAGTTTCTCATTGAAACCAAAAGAATGAAGAATCTTGATTAAAAAATCCCAGTCCACCTGGTCATAAGCCTTTGAGAGATCAAGCTTCAGTAGGAAGCCATGATTAGAGGAAGAGTGAGTGGAGTGAATAAATTCATGAACTTTCATAATGAAATCCAAGATCTGCCTCCCCGAAACAAAGCCACTCTGCTAGGGAGAGATGATATTAGGAAGAATAGCTAGCAACCTAAGGGTAAGAACCTTAGAAAAAATTTGTACACAAAATTGCAAAGGCTAATCGGTCGAAAAGAGTCAACAGAATCATCACCAGGGGATTTAGGAATCAAAGCAATAAAAGTCACATTAATCTCCTTGAGTAAAGTTCTAGAACCAAAATATTCTTTAATAGCATGACAAATGTCATTCCCAACAATATTCCAAAATTTATGAAAAAGGAATCCAAGGAAACCATCTAGACCAGGGGATTTATCTCCCTCAAACGAGAAGGCAACTTTCTTGACTTCCTCAGAGGAAGGAATGACAGTCAAAAAATTGTTAGTAGGATCATCCACTAAAGAAGGAATAGTGCCAAGGATTAAAGCCTGATTATCCAACAAAAGTGACTGATCTTTGGAGAGAAGAGAGGAAAATAAATCAACCATAGCCAGAGAGATCTCCTTATCATTGCTAACCACTCCAGAAGCTACCTTGAGCTTGGATATTCTATTAGAGGCCCGATGTTTAGAAGTCAATAAATGGAAGAACCTGGTGTTCTTAACTCCAGCCTTCAGCCACAATGATCTAGATCTTTGTCTCCAGTACACTTCCTCTTTAGAGATGATGTTATGAGTCTTGGCCAAAAGCTTTGACCCAGTCTCTTTTAGGTCTTGAGACAAACCTAGATCTGCTGAATAGTATCCTGAACACAGTCAAGTTCCTTTTGCAGAGCCAGCTTAATTTTGAAAATGTCCCCAAACACTTCCTTACTCCAGACCTTAATATTTTATTTAATATGCTGGGGTTTATTGGAAACCTGAAACATAGCAGTCCCATGAATGTCCACATTCCACCATTCCCAAATTCTCTACTATAATTCAGGGTGGTCTATCCACATTTTTTCAAATCTAAAGGGAATATTTCCCTTCACCCTCTTTAATTCAGCAACAAATGAGAGAGGGGAGTGATCTGAACCAACCTTCGTAATAGGGAGCGATCTAACTTGTTAACAATAGAATTTTTTTATTTTAAAATATATTTTCACATTTGTTCTACAAACCACCTAATTTTAATTAAAATTTGTTGATAAAGTAAAAATTTACACAACATTCCTATGGTTAGACACATATCCAACAATTGGCAAATCTTACCGCCTACAAGAAAGACATAGAACTTACCAAAGCATTCATCTTTTATTTGAAAACTACAATGAATGAATTTAAATTTTCTAATTTCTTATATTGCTTGAAGTTTGAACCAAAATATTATATTTCGCTAATGGATACAATATTATAGTGGTAATGGATTTCAACATATATGTCTTGTAGATTTTCTTTTGACCAAACTTCCATGAACAAGGGGCACCCATCTCCCACACCTCCAAAATATTAAATCCAAAAAAATTGTATAATTTCTTGTATTGGTTAAAGTTTGAGCTAAATATTCTCATAGTTATTTATTTTTTAATCTTCATTTTGTTCCCTCTTATTCTAATATTAGACCTAAAAATAAATGAAATATGTGAACATCAAACAATATATATTAGAAATGTTGAGTTTCCATGTGGTTAATAATGACCCAACTCATTGACAATTCTTGCAATTAGTGAAATCTCAAGTGTCGCCATGAATAATAAGGATAACAAACAATCAGCCCTGAAAAAATCTTTTTCCAAGTACATAAAACTCTTTTGTTGTATTCTCAATAGATTTATATAAACAATTCTTTATGTATCTTCTATGCACATATCAAATTGTTCTCTCTAATATATTAACTTATATGTATTTTCCTCTCGGCATAACCCTTGCACCTATTTTTGGTGCAAACGCTAGTTTAATATATCGAAATAAGTAGTTCACTCAACCACAAAGTACTTGATCCATTAAGTAAACTCATGTTGCACAAACTTAAAACATTTATTAGACTTAGACCTTATAAGAATGGAGGATAGTAAAAATAGTATGGTGGTAATGAGTCAATAGGATTACCATCATCTCAATAACATTAAAAAATACACGCAAACTCTCAAATTTTGATTAAGTTAGAGATAGTATCAATAACAAGAGATTTGGGGGATCAATAACACAAAAATAGAATTAAATTAGTGAGAAAATTTGGAACATTTTGTTTACCATAGAATCTTACAAGGTAATGAACATTTAAATAGAGAAACTTAGCTCAATGTGAGTAAGTAAATTCAATTTCAAATTCTATTACCCTTCTAACTTGCCTTATATTTTATAATAGAAATACACCTTCAATATGAAATTAATTTTATATACATTGATGATTTTTTATTATTATAAATAATATTATGACGAACAGATGATGATAAAGAAGAAGAAGAAAATAAAAATAAATTTGAAACCTTCAAACTTTTAGATACATAATAGTATTTCTTTTTAAAAAAATATTTTAAAATTAATATTAATAAATATATATATTTTCATGAGTCACTTTAACAATTAAATTTTGAAATATTTTATATTTAAATAGAAAACAAAATCAATTCATCTTAACATAACAATTAAACGACATATTTTAAATAATAACTATCCCATCATTAATAACTATAAATATTTAACATAAAATATTTTTATCATATAAAAAATAATTTTAGAACACATAACAATTTAATCGTTTACCAATTCCCGAATTCGTACTAGTGTAGTCACGAGTAAGTGTTTGTTTTGACGGAATGCATAAATAATTCAATTCACAATTTGTCTTTTTTGACTAGGTAAGCAGCTATTGAAATGGAAATGTAGGCGGAAGGAGTAATTACCAATTGTATTACATTGAATACTCTCACGCAACTTACCCATGATAGTTGCAGAATGAATTATTTAACGGATTTTCCGTTGTTATAAGCTTCTTTTCTGTGAGGTCTACTCTCAGGGAAAACCCCAAAAATTGGAAATGGAGATGTGGTTGAATCTCGGGACTCTCATGGCAACCATTTTATTCTTGGGAACAATGGCCAGGGAGTATCTCCCTCCCGAACTCTCAGAATATTTCACAGAGCTGCTGAGAAAGATCTCACGATTTTTGTCTATGTACTGTTGAGCAAAACAATTATAAAACTAAAATAAAACCAGGCATCGAATGCAAGAAGAAAAGACACAAAAATTTATAGTGGTTCATCCAGATTATCTGGACTACATTCACTCTTCAAGAAGGGGCATATATCTCTTACTCAGATTAACAACAACATTACAATATTGCAGCAGCAACTAGCTATAAGCTTATACAAATATCAGACAGTCAAAGGAAGATGAAAGGGCTGAGAAGAGGAAGAGTTTGCAATGATTGGTTTGCACAATTAGAGCGGTTGCATATTCCTTTAGTCATAACTATTACAATCTCCCACTTGATGTCCAATCAGTGCTGCACAAAGATACCCCCTACTTGGAATGATTATGGCTACGTCATGACAATACCGAGAGAAGATCTACAGAATTCAAAATTCTCTCGTGGTACAACCTTGGTGAACGCATCAGCTGGATTAACCTTTGTATCAACCTTCTCTAACTGTAATCTTCCCTCTTCAAGAGCATGACAGATGAAGTGAAATCTAGTTTCTATATGCTTTGTGCGACTATGAAATGTGGAATTTTGTGCCAAATGAATGGCACTATTGCTGTCATAAAATAGAGTAAAGATGGATTGTCTAAATCCCAAATCTCCAAACAATCACTGCAACCATATCAGCTCTTTAGCTCCCTCAGTAAAAGCAATGTATTCAGCCTCGATAGAGGAAAGAGCAACCACTTGTTGCTTTCGAGAAGTCCAACTAATCACTGCCCTGACAAATGTAAACACATAGCCTGTTTTTGACCTCATGTTATCTAGATCTCTAGCCATATCAAAACCAACATATTCAAAAATATAAGGAGTCTTTCTATTAAAGCATAAACCATGAGAGGAAGTGCCTCTCAAATACTGAAGAATCGATTGCACTGCTTGCCAGTGATTTTTTCCCGGATTACTCATAAAACCACTCACAACTCCCATTGCATGGGCAATGTCCGAATGTGTGCACACCATGGCATACATTAAACTGCTAACTGTTGAAGAATAAGGAACACTATCCATTTCTGATTTCTCTTGTGGAGTGGTAGGACACAATTTGGATGATAAGCGGAAATGTTCAGCCAATGGAATAGAAACTGATTTTGCATTTGCCATATTAAACTTTTCTAAAAATTTAATAATGTACTTTTCTTGAGATTATTTAATTTCTCTTTTCTATCTATCTCATATTATATCCATCCCAAGAATCCACTTCACTGCCCCTAAATCTTTCATGGAGAAATGAAGAGCCAAATGTGTCTTCAGCTCATGAATGACTCTCATACTATTTCCAGCAGTCAACATATCATCAACATACAATAGTAGAATCACAAACTCACCAGTAGGAAGCAATTTGAAATAAATGCATGGGTCTGATTCGCAGCGAGTAAAACCTTGCTGAGTCATGAAGTTATCAAACTTTAAATACCATTGATGTGGGGCTTGTTTCAGCCCATATAGGCTCTTCTTTAATCTGCAGTATAAATTCTCATGCCCCTGTTTCACAAATCCTTTCGGCTAGTCCATATATACCTCTTCGTCAATGTCCCCATGTAGGAATGTTGTTTTGACATCGAGTTGCTAAAGCTCGAGGTCCCATGCTGCTGCCATGCCTAAGACCAAATGAATAGTCTGCTTCTTAACCACCGGAGAGAAGATTTTGTTAAAGTCTACACCCTTTTGTTGAGAAAACCCCTTCACTACCAATCTGGCCCTGTATCTCTTTCAACCTCCATCTTCCTCTTTAATGTGATATACCCACTTGTTTTTTAGCGCTTTCCAATTTGGCAGAAGAGGAACCGAATCCCATGTCTGATTTGAATGCAAAGAGTCCATTTCATCTTTCATGGCATCCAGCCAGAACACTGAATTAACATCAGTACATGCTTTCTTATATGTCTGTGGTTCTGCCTGATCAGAACACAAAGAAAATAACAATTCATAATCATCATATTTCCTTGGATGCTTTCTCTCTCTGGTGGACCTCCATAGTGAAACATCTTGATTTTCAACTTGAATGGGAGAAACATTAGAAGTCTCTGTCATTTCATAATTTAGTGTATCAATATGTTTTCCATGGTCTTCCTCTTGGCAAGTGCGGGGTGCTTGTCCTCCAAAGAATTATGTTTGCTACAGAGAATGGTGCATGCATGGGTAGGTGGAATCTGTATGCAATAGAAGGATGTTGTTTTCTACTGGCACTGGGAAGTGGAGTCCATGCGCGGGGAAGATGGGTCCATGCAGCTTGCTTGGTACTGTTTGTTTAGCGCAGGGTCTGCCCATGGCAGAGGAGGAGCCCATGGTAGGGAATCCTGTGCTGTGGGTGAATAGGAAGGCTGCGTGGTGACAATGATATCACACGTAGAATTAGTGGTAACATTTCTAGGCCCTTTGGGCATTATTTGTGGAGTCTGCGTGGGATACAAAGTAGCCTGCTCTGCAGCAGCTCCACTATCAAACAAAGAGTTGGCTGGTAGTGTGTGAATAAGTGGGGGCTGGGGAAATAATGACTGGTTTGGTAGTGTTGGGATAGTGGTAGATTGCATATTGATTGAAATTGGCATTGAAGTAGTGATTGTGGAAGGATTAACGATTCCTGGGGGTACAACAGTAGTGGATGGATGGAAAGTAACCTTTGGAATTCACTGTACACCATGACCATTGTCAAATAAGTTGAATTTAATAGAATCATCAGAACTCAAGTTCTGATTTAGCAAACCTGAGAATGACTTCTCGTTGAAAACAACATCTCTACTGTGAATAAATTTATGAGTAACCAGATCCCACAACTGAAAACTAAACTAATCTTCACTGTACCCCAAAAATATACATCTTTTGGATTTAAAATCCAATTTCATCCTCTGCTCTTTCAGAATGTGAACATAAGAATCACAACTGAACACTCGAAGGTGAGAGAATGAAATCCGTTTTCCAAGCCACCGTTCCTCTGAAATATCAAAATTGAGTTGAGATGAAGGAGCTTGATTAATCAAATACATTGTTTTATTGCACGCCTCTGCCCATAATTCTTTCCCCAAACCAAGATTTGAGAGCATACACCAAGCTCTCTCCAAAATAGTCCTATTCAACCTCTCAGCTGCACCATTTTCTTGAGGTGTTTAGGGGACTATTTAATCCTTCAAATACCATGCTCTCCACAAAATTTATCAAACTCCAAAGAACAATACTCACCACCATTGTCTGTTAGTAAACATTTAATCTTCCTTCCATTCTTATTTTCAACCATAGCCTTAAAAATTTTAAATTTTGAAAATACTTCTGATTTCTTATTCAACATATAAACCCAAACTTTTTGAGTGCAATCATCAAGAAAAGAAACATACTAATTTGCACCATCGATAGAAGTTACCTCCATAGGACTGAAGACATCAGAATGAATGAGCTCTAAGGGAGAAGATTTCTTCTCATGATCTGTCTGAACAAAGCTGGTTCAATTTTGTTTTCCATAAAGACAATGTTCACAAATCTGCAAATCGATAGATTTAAGACACGGAAGTTGATCTCTTTGAAGAATAACTTCAAGACCTTTCTTTCTCATATGACCGAGCCTCTTGTGCCAAAGTTTAGAATTTCTGTCTGCAACCGCCATGGCTGCTCCCACTTCTTTGTTACACTCTAAAGTGTATAAAATTCCAATTTTCTGCTCTTTTTCTAAGATTAATTAACCTTTGGACACTCTCCAAGAAGTGAGGTCAAAATTGACATTATAGCCTTGTGTAAATAACTGATTGACTGAAATCAGATTACGCTTAAGTGTGGGAACATGCCTAACATCTTTTAAAATCCATTTACTTCCATTTTTCAGCGACAATAAAATATACCCTTTGCCAACAATATCACACTCTTTGTTATCCCCAAGAAAATCTTTGCCAAACATACCTTCACTGTAATTTGTGACAGCACTCCAACATGGAGTAGCATGAAAAGATGCTCCAGAATTGAGAACCCATGAGATTGAATCTGTTTCATTGGATGCAAGTACCAAGGCTTCATCAGTCGCAACGTGAGCGCCGCCATTGATAACATTATCTTGAGCCTTCTTATATTTCCAACATTGCTTCTTTGTGTGCCTGGGTTTTCCACAAAACCAGACAGTGCCATTTCTTCCTCTCAATTTTGAGTGATGGTTCGATCTTCCTCTTCCATTATTGTTATTGTAGTTTCTTCCTCTTTCATGACTTCTACCTCTATTTCTTGTGCTCATAGCTGTAAGAGCATCACTGGAAGAGGGTTCTTGGTGCTTCCTTCGCATGTCTTCACTGAGTAGTGTGGCTACAACTTCATCAAATTTCAACTTGGTCTTGGCTCCTAATGAAGTGCTCACAGCCATTACTATGCCTTCCCAGATGTTTAGAAGTGAGCATAACAGTAAGATTGCCTTTATCTCATCATCTAATGGATACCAACCAAAATTAGCTGACTAACTAATGTGTTGAACTCATTGAGATGATTTGATATCACCCCTCCTTTCATTTTTTAGATTATATAGTTTCTTCATTAGAAAAGCCTTGTTTGAAGCTGAAGGTATTTCGTATAGTGAAGATAAATTTTCAACCAAATCTCTTGTTGTCTTCTTCGTTGAGACATTAAACAACACATTGGGTGAGAGAGCTAGAAATATTTTTGCCCGTGCTTTCAAATCCATTTTCTCCCATTCTTCCGGTGTTAGAGATCCTTGACCTTTTTCTTTACCAAGCAATGCTGGATGCAAATCTTGCTTGATAAGCATGGACTCTATCTGCACTTTCTATAGCCCGAATTTTTGTCCAAAAAACTTTTCAATTTTACATTTATCCACCTAATCCATGGCATATGCAAATCTTCACCGATTTCCTGAAAAAATCAAATGAGCTTGACCAGCTCTGATACCAATTGTTGAGCTAATGAAAAATGCTAAAACAATTATAAAACTAAAATAAAACCAGGCATCGAATACAAGAAGAAAAGAAACAAAATTTATAGTGGTTCATCCAGATTATCTGGAATACATCCACTCTTCAAGCAGGGGCATATATCTCTTATTTAGATTAACAACAACATTACAATATTGTAGCAGCAACTAGCTATAATCTTATACAAATATCAGAAAGTCAAAGGAAGACGAAAGGGCTGAGAAGAGGAAGAGTCTGGAATGATTGGTCTACATAATCAGAGTGGTTGCATATTCCTTTTGTCAGAACCATTACACCTACATCACTCTAGTGATCGAGGAGAATGAAGGTTTCAAGATCAGTGATCTTTATGAATCGGTGTAGATTTATTTGAGCGCCAAATCTTCTTCTAGTGCCGCCAGATTGAAGCTCAGCAAGTCAAAAAATGCAAAGGAATTTACCTTCACCATGGAAAAAGGAAACAGATCATGGATGAATTCTATGGTGTGAAAGCCTGGTAGAGTTTCTGTAGCAGAGATTCCAAAGTGCCTATTTTCTCTTGGTATAACTTCTCCGTTGAAAAGTGCCACTTTGAGCTCACATTCCACAAGAAGCACAAAGCCACAATTTTTGAATCATATCTGCCACATGTACTTGTGGAGTCCAAAATCATGGAGCTAAAAAACCGGCACCAGAAGATTTACACAAATAAAGGTCCGAATTCGGATTCATACAAGGACAGAAAGCGCGTTTGGATGCCGATAATTTTCAAGCACCCTGCGACTTTTGAAACCCTAGCTCTTGATTTGGAGGTAAAGGATGATATAATAGAGGATCTCAGGAAGTTTTCTCAGGGGGAATTGTATTATAAGAAGATCATGTGTGATTGGAAATGGGGGTATTTTCTTTACGGCCCGCTGGGAACCAAAAAGTCGAGCATGATCGCTGAAATTGCAAATTTTCTGGAGTATGATATTTATGACCTGGAGTTAATTGGGGTTAAGAAAAACACTAAGCTGAGAAAGCTTTTGATCGGGACTATGAATAAGTCTGTTATTGTGATTGAGAACATTGAATGCTAGTTGGATCTGTCCGACCGGAAAAAGAAGGCAAAGAAAGGGAGTAAGGAAGATAAAGACCCTATGAAAGATGAGAACGTCAGTGAAGAAAGTAAGGTTACTTTGTCTGGGGTTTTGAATTTTATAGACGGTTTGTGGTCGTGCTTCGGGAGTGAGAGGATTATAATTTTTATGAAAAATCATGTATATTGGCTCGATCTTGTGCTTCTTTGGTCGGGGTGCATGGATAAGCATATTCATTTTTCCTTCTTCACTTTTCCTGCATTTAAAGTTCTTGCAAAAAATTATCTTGGAGTTGAAGATCATCCTCTATTTGAAAAATTTGAGGTTTTGATGAAGGAGGTGCAGATCATGTCGATAGATGTGAGTGAGGGAATGATGAGGGTGAGGGACAATCCCGCCCTTTCTCTCAGAAAGATGATTGAGGCTCTACGCCAGCCTATAGAAAAGGCAGCCATGAAAAATAAAATTTTGCTACAAAATAAAAGTGCAGAAGCAAATTTAGTTGCAGATGAATCTTCTCCGGTCGTTATTATAGATAAAGATTCTAGTCTAAATTGAAAAGTTTCCAAAGAATAAGAATATCTTTAGAAACCGGTGGGATAGATTATAATATGTCTGAACTCAATAGTCTATGTTTTTGTTTGTTGTTTGTTAATATAGTTATACTCTTTGCTCGGTTATTGTCGTCCATGATGAGGAAAATTTCAACCATGAAAAGTAATGTGTAGTTTATTTGAAGGGTAAAGTCCCTATTTGTGCAACTTAATCATTAAACTCTATTGTTCTTGTTAATGTGCAGTTTTAAACTCTACTTTTCTTCAATATACAAAATAAATTACTTCTGGCTTTAACTGAAATGTAATGCCAGAAACATCTGCAAAAAGAAGAATCAGGAACACCAATAGTGCAACAAAAGTATAAGCACATGATAAAGGGTGGTGTCACTGACACACATCATGGGCTAATGTCATGGAAGGTACACTCACTTAACAAAGGTGGATGAGCACAAAATGACATAACATCATAACCCCCCATGACACTTTATAACGGAGTGCAAGTACAACACACACAAGGTGTTCAAAATCTCAGAAATGCAGAAGTAGGCACTTTATCTTAGTGCATTTACAGAATAAAGAATGCTACAGAAGAGAAGCATACAAGCTCAGAAGATAGAAAGAAGAGTGAGCCAGAAGAATAGAAGCAGAGATCCTAGGACCTGTAGAACCCAAGTAATCTGCCAGAGTGTGAAAGATGCCAAACTCAGAGGAGAGAGAACTTGGAGAAGAATCTAGAAAAAATACCACTGCAACTGAATAGCTCATTGAACCAGCTTTCCGACGATATCTGGTTTTCCAAAAACAGAGTTCAGATGAGCAAGATAGGGCTCTCGGAAGGCAAACGACAGACATCAGACTGTGACAGTAAAAAACATTATCAAAATAGCAAAGCCAAAAATCCTAATCACCATAGTTGGAAAGAGTTCAGAAAGAGTGTTTCTATGATATAACAAAGTCCAAAAAAGGCCTCCGTATGCTCCAGATAGAGCGAAAAAGGTGAGAAGGGCCCAAAATTGCTCTAAAGGCTAGGTTTTAAGCCCCTAGGGCTAAAAAAAATGGGCCCCTGGGTGCATAGCATGCGCAGGGGCTGAAACCAGAGCCCACGGTCTTGCATATGACCGGCCACTTGCAAGAGGAGGCCCGCGGGGCTTAAAATCCCACTGGGCAGCGCAAGTGGAGGTGGAACCGATCGCAGGTGGTGGGGTTGTTGGTTGAGTGACGGAGCATCGGGAGGCGGCGGGTTGCCGGTGGAGTGGGGGTGGCGGCAGGGATGCATGATGGGCAGAGCGCAAGGCCTGTGGCCAGCAGGGGCAAGGAGGCGATGGTGCCGGGAGGTGGCTGAGCGGTGATCGCAGGTGGGTGGGTCGCGGAAGAATGGCGCAGCCGGAGGGAGCCGCTGTCGAGGGCGGAGGCGCAACTGGCGGCGGAGGAGTGCCGGTAGCGCGTTTGAAAATACACAGGTTGCATTTTTTAAACACTGAAAAAAACATTAAAAAATATGTTTTTTATAATTTTTTCCTCGAAAACTGTGCCCGTATGGCCCTAGAAGGCCAAAAAAAATCTCCCATACGCTCTGGTGTCCAAATCAGACATATTTTATATGGATCTTGGGGTTTTTGGGCCTTCCGGATGCAACCGTGAGGTCAGTTTTGGTCCAAAGTGCTCCAAAAATTAGAGACCCCCCAGATCCAATAAAAAATACTAAAACAAAATTGAAAGCTTCAAACCCTCATACTGTGAAGAGCTTGCTTCAACAAAACTAGAATGAGAAGCAATAGGGAAGCTCTGATACCATGTTAGAATAGGAAAAACCCTATTCTCCCAAGAACACTTGCATGCAAACCTGTCACATGGAAGAAGAAAGATACATAAGACATAAGAAAGCTATGGCGACCAAAAAGCCAGAGACATGATATCCATGTTGAAAGAATGAATTTCTATTATCAACAAAAAAGAATACAATACAATCTCCTTACTAAAATGCAAAGCGGTGAATCCTTATAAAAGGATACTGAAACCCTAAAGGGGAAAAACCCTAAAGAATAAATGAGAAGCCTAAATTTAACTTAAGCATAGAGTATAATAGACTAATAATTAAATTAATTAATTATTAGCTATAGTATGACTACTCTAACAATGTTGATCTACGGGACACCGCGTGGAGCGGGTGGGATTCTGCTCAGCATGAATTTTCCCAGAAGATTGTTGTCCTTTGTTCTTGCCTTCTCTTCTTTGTAGACCTGTACACGTAGCACCAAATTAACAGATGTAAGTTTTTGGGGAATCTAAGAATTTACAGATAGTTCTGGAAGAAGTTTTTTGAAAGAAGATTGTAAACACTCTAGATTTCGCTGATGTATGAAGTGAATCAATTGACATATAGAACAAATGGGCTGAATTGGATGACCATAATCTCTCTAAATCCCCTTCTTTTATGCTAACTGGATGACCAAAATTTACCAAAATCCCCTTTTACTACACTCACTGGATGACCGAAATCCACCCAAAATTCTCTCTCCTGCTACTACACTAAATGAATGACTGAAATCCCCTCCAAATTTAGAGATTGAAAACACTCCAGACCTCTTGAACAAATCATTTGATATATGAAAGAACTGGGCAGAATGTAAAGACCAAAATCCCCTACTACCTTTCTACTAGACTTAAAATCGATTGATATATGAAACAATTAGATAGAATTGGATGACCAAAATCCTATACTCCTTTGCTACTACACACAATTTCAATCAAGTGACATATGAAACAAATGGGTAGAATTGAATGACCAAAATCCCCTGCTCCCTTGGTCCTGTATTTAAATCAATTGATATACGAAACAATTGGGCAGAATTAGATGGCCGAAATGCTCTACTCTCCTGTTACTGCACTTAAAATTGATTGATATACGAAACAATTGGACAGAATTGGATAACAAAAATCCTCTACTCCCCTGCTACTAGAATTAAAAATCATTTTGATGATATATGGAACAATTGGGAAAAATTGAATACCAAAATCCCCTAATACCTTGCTACTGCACTTATAATCAATTTTTCTTTTGCCGATATATGGAACTAATCGATTGACATATGAAACAATGGATAGAATTGAATGACCAAAATCACGTACTCCTCTGCTGCTCCACTTAAAAAATTGATTGATATACAAAATAATTGGGCATACTTGGATGACTAAAATCCTCTACTCTATTGATATACAAATGAATTAATTCCGGTGTGAATTAATTTTGGTGTGATTCCTTACTCATTCCGCCGTCCACAACTAGCCACCCTTATTAATCTTAATAACATCATAGTCGGTAATGCTTCTCTGTTTTCTCCACCCAGCTACCTGTACACACCTACATGCTCCTCCCCCCTTTATATACTTTGGGTTTCTCTTCGTCTGAACAACTAAAACCCTTTCTTCTTTGGCACTTCTTTTTTCCTCCCTTTGTTGTGTTCTGTTGAATCCAATTTCATGGCATCTTCTTACAACACTAGCAGCCTTTCGCAGGTTGCAGGATTTTCACCATCTAAATCCACAATGCCTGTGAAAGAGCTTTGCCATGATGTATTTATCAGTCATGCTCAACATCCATTGGCTGGAGCTATCCTTGAAAATATTAACGTCATTCAACTGAAGGTTTTTCAGAATTCAGAAGAGCTTCAATTGGGGGATCAACAAGTACAAACAAAAATCAAGTGTGCTTCGCTGTATTTTGTTATACGGAAAAGAAGGAAGAGAATTATTTGGCAATAATGGAAAAGAGAGGATTTTCTGGCAATGATGGAAAAAGAGAGAGGATTTTCTTGCAAGAATGAGAAAAGAGAAAGAGGCTTTAGGGGTGAGAATGGTGAGAGAGGACGAGGCTTATTTGACAATAATGGAAAAAGATGAAGAAGTAATTATGGCAATAATTGAAAAAGAGAGAGGGGATTTTCTTGAGGGAATGGAAAGAGAGAGAGGCTTTTATGTCAAGAATGGAAGAAAACAAAGGACTGAGAAATATTTGGCCCTCTCTATTTCTGGGTTGGTGAGAGATGCCTTTTTTGGATCCGGATCGGTCTCTGGAAGATGAACTAGATCTGTATGACTTGCCTTCTCTTAATCACTTGACTAAAATTGTAGAGAGAAAGAATTGTCTGGATATCTTTGAGTTGGAAAGAAGAGTGAAAGCAGAGAGAAAGGCTTTCTTGAACATTCGTTATCCTCAAAGAGAGGTGTATGATGATTGGAGTTTCCTTGTGTACAAAATTTTACGACACCCTACTCCACACATCGCATAGACATTTGAGAATTAAATACCACTTGGTCTGATAGACCAACACTTGCTAACATGATAACTAAAGTTTCAGAGCCCAAACATATATCTAAGATATGTCATTCAAGTTTTTAAATAATCAAATAGTTAGTATATGTTACTATCGGCTAAACCCTTGCACCTCATTTGGTGCAAGCGCTAGTATACAATTCTTGTGTAAATGGGTAAAGGAAGGTTGATCTTCCTCACAATCCAAGGGAGAATGTGGTCTCAAAGGATCTAAAAGAGGGTTGGACAAATGTCAATTTTGATGGTGTCTCAAGAGGCAACCTTGGCCTCAGTGGTGCAAGATGCATAGTAAGAGACCATCGAAGCACAATTCTCTGCGAGAAATTAGAAAAAAAATGGAAGAAGCAACAAACAATACAGGAGAGTTTCAAGCAACATTACTAAGATTAAAATGTAAATTAAAAGTTGAGGCTACCTAGCTGCATTTGGAGGGAGATTCACTAATACTAATGAATTCAGGCCATCTGAATATGACACCAAACTAAAAATTAAGGAAATGCCTATTATCTATCCATGAGTAGAAGCAAATTTAATGAGTTTAAAATCTCATATATAGCAAAAGAAACCAGGTGGCAGCTGAACAAGAAAAGAAGGTAGTTGGGTAATATGTGGCTGCCATGTCATACTTAATAAAAGTGGCTAGCAACATGAACTAGGAATGATTATTATTCAACTCTTTGGTTTTCTATTTGGTTGAGTAGGAGTAGAGTGTTGGTCTAAATGATGAATGGTACCACTTGATTTACACTATTAATGTACAAATCCTCAATGAGATCAGTCAGGTTAAAAGTGATGATGGAAACTTTATTTGGCATGGGGGAAATGATGTTGTGCCAGTGCATTGGCCAACACATAGGGAGGATGATAAAATGGACTAGAGACCATGTGATTTTTAGTGGGTAATGCATTGAGATCTCCTTTTGTAGAGATTTCAGATGATTTGAAGGGTTGGGCAGTACATAAAATGAATATGAGACAATCCACCCTAAAAACCTAGATCCCATTAACATGTGACACATTGAGGATGACTATTTAGGCATTTGAGTGGTTGGGTGTGACTCAATTAACTCAAAATAGAAGTGGTGATATTGATAGCCAGGTATGGATACACTATTAACGTTAGTAAGTGAGAAGAGACAAATGAAATTTCTTAGAGTGATCACTAAGAAGAGGCTGAAGTGTATCTTCAAATCAGACCATGGAATTGTGATACATGTAGTATAGAGGATACATAGGAGGAGTTTTTGAGGATGAAGCATAGGCACAAAGTGAATACTAACATATATGCTAGGTTTGTGGCTACGTCGTTTGACATGTGGGAATCAAAGGAGATGGTGAGTGCTCTGTGTAGAAAATTGGTGAGAAAGTGCCTTCTAGGTGAACTAGAGGATTCTCTAGAGAATGTGGATAAAACAAAAGGATTCTTCTACCAAAATATTATAATGTGGTTCATCATTAGGGTAGAGAAGTTGTTAAGTTTTCGTTGGTAAATTCATTTGAGTATCTGTCTCCTTGGGAGGTGGGTAGTGATGAAGAGAAATATTTTATTTCTTAAGAAGATGACCGAATTAGCTATTTGGGGGTGGGGGAAGAAGGTTAGCTCCATAAATACCAAGTCTTAGAAGGTGTTGTTAGTAAAAATGAGGAGGATAATCCCTTTCAGATGAAAATTAAATTTAAGAAGGTAAAATATGTTGGTGTATTACTTTTTTATAGGTTATTTTAAGAATATAAAACTAGTTTAATAAAAAAATATTATTTTTTTGGGGAGTTATTCCTATGAGTAGGTTAGTTAATTAGTTTACATGGGAGTTAGTTAATTAGTTTTCGTTGGTAAATTCATTTGAGTATCTATCTCCTTGGAGGGTGGGTAGTGATGAAGAGAAATATTTTATTTCTTAAGAAGATGACCAACTTAGCTATTTGTGGGTGGGGGGAAGAAGGTTAGCTCCAGAAATACCTAGTGTTAGAAGGTGTTGTTAGTAAAAATGAGGAGGATAATCCCTTTTAGATGAAATTTAAATTTAAGAAGGTAAACTATGTTGGTGTATTACATTTTTATAGGTTAGTTTAAGAATAAATAAACTAATTTAATAAACAAAATATTAGTTTTCTAGGGAGTTATTCCTATGAGTAGGTTGGTTAATTAGTTTACATGGGAAACTTATAGCTTTATAAGCCAATGCAGTGAATTCAAAGATTATCCCAATTGCATTAAATGAATATCAATTTCACTAGTTTTGCTAATCTACAACAATAGTTTGATCGTTGCATCTTTATTTGGTATCAGAGCATCAAATGGTTCTATACCTGTATTGTGATGAGATACATACTTTTGTTTCTTTTCTAGGTGAAGTGTTGTGCTGACATAAACCTATTTTGAATTGAGAAGTAGGCGGCATTCACTTTTTCATTCCTATGAATGACAGTTAGGAAGATGAATTGTTTTACAAAGAGATCTGTGAATGCCACTGTAGCTGACTGAGAAAAGAGACAAAAGAGGCACCACTAGAAGAAAATTTGGAACTAGATGCATGTAAGGAGATTTAGATGGCACAAAAAATTGGGATCCAAAGGCACAAAGGCTATTATAATGTTTAGTAGTTGTTGATTTCATTTCACACTATTCTGATTGAGCTTGAATCTAGTTTTATTTCCTCCACTATTTATGATTAGTAATCGCATCTTCTAAGACTTATTTATTAAAATCAAAGCATTTATTTTTTTAACATACAATATCTTTTGTGATGTTCGTTTATAAAATCATAGCATTGTTCTTCCTCCTATCACCATGGTAAATAATTATTCATTTATCCCAGCAGCAGTTACAATACTTTAAAGTGAAGTGATAGTCATAGATAAGAAAGTATTATGCAAATTGAATCTTGCATTGCATATTTAATCAAGAATTTCCACAAGCTAGATTTTGTGATTGGGTTCTTGCATTGGAGGCATGAGGATCCAAGACCCAGTGTTGAAGAAAGGTATGATGCTAATTTGTGCGCTACATTTTTTATGAGTTCAGAAAGTGTTTGTTCTGAAATAAGGGGTTTGCATAATGAGTTGGTCATCTAAGGAGGCAAGAAAATATTAATTGTAGTGAGTGTGTTAAATGAAGAGGGGTGGTAACCAAAATGTATTATATTATTTTACAAATTTCATCATCTGAAAGTAACGTAGGATTCAGTTGGAAAATATGGATAGTGATCAATTACAAGTGTAAGTTTGGTATAGCCAAAATTCAAAGAGTTGAAACCTCTACCAAAAAAAGAAGACATATTCTTGAAACATCGGAGTTATTTTGGAATGATATAGAAAATAAGGGCACATTTATTTTTTGGAGGTATATGGGTCCATTATTTGTTGAAGATAACATTTTCATCTTTGCACACATTCCAAACATTTCTTGTATTTTCAAAGGCCATTTTCGTGACATGTGGTGAATTTTTTCAAAGAGTTGTACATGAATCATCAAATGAATAAAGATTAACATGATTACCGGAGGCTGGAGGTTTTCTCTCATCCTTATCTAGCTTGTTGCTTAGGGATGATTCATTGTATGAGAAGCACCCTATTTATGTCCCTCAAAAGTGGGGGCTTATAAAAATTATCTATGAAGAAAAGAGGGGGCTTGACATATTTGTGTCCCTGAAGAAAAGAGGGGGCTTGATATCATGGTTGCACCTTCAAGGAGCGAGCGGGGGGAAAGATTTAGTTAATGATTTGTAGAGAAATTGAGGAGGTGTTAGACACACTTGGAGGAGATGTGGACTTTTAGAGGGAAGGTGTCCCATGTGCAGGTATGTTAGTGGTGATTTGTGCAATAGAGGAGAGATTGTTTCCACAACACTTGAGGAGGCATCAGACACACCCGGAGGAGATGTGGACTTTTAGAGGAAAGGTGTCTCATGTGCAACATTGGAGGAGGCATTAGACACACTCAAAGAAGATTTAGAATTTAAGAGGAAATGTGTCTCATTGTGCATGTGAGGTGGGGAAACTCATGTTGTGCAAATGGTTTTAGGCTCTATGGCCAAGAGATCCACTGATGTAGTCAGTTTGGTGTTTCTTGAGTGAGAGAGGAGGATTGGTGAATACACTTCATCAAATTCTCTGGAAGGGTTGGTTTCAAAACCCTTGCAATGTTCCACTCTTGTTCGGATTAATGTAATAAGGGGGAAAATATTGGCATATTACATTTTTATAGGTTATTTTAGGAATAAATAAATTACTTCAATAAAAGAAATGTTAGTTTTCTTAGGAGTTATTCATGTGATTTGGTTAGTTAATTAGTTTAGGTGGAAAAATTATGGATTTATGAGCCAATGCAAGTGAATACATAATGATTATCTTGATTGAATTAAATGAATATGAATTTTATTGCTTTTGCTAATCTACAACAATAGTTTGATTGTTGCATCTTTAAAATATTCTCTCTCTCTCTCTCTCTCTCTCTCTCACACACATTTATCTCCATATCTTTTGTATTTCTCTCTCCATATCTATATTCCTATTTATCTCCCCCTCTATTTATCCCTCCCTCTAAATATTTATATCTTCCATCTCTATCTATATTTATATCTTTCTCTAATTCTCTTCATATCCTTCTCTTGCTCCATCCCTATCTCCATCACATTGCCACCATTTCTCTCCTTTAGTCTTACTCTATGTCTCTCTTTTTCTATCTCCCTCCTTCTCTCCCTTGCTTCCTCCCTCCCTTCCTCCCTCCATCTTTCCCTATTGGTAATTGAGTTCAATTATCCTCCTAACTTAGAGATTTTATTTTGGTTGTGCTCGAAACCATGAAAGTGGTTGCACAATTGATTTGAAGCTATCACTTCTCCATTGAGACCATTATTTATTAGATAAATATATGCAAAAAATAAAATACATTTTTCCTATTTGAGCTTCTATTTCCCCATTGCACACCAAGGTGCGATTGATAGTTTAATATTTTTAAAGAATGATCAATTACTTATAATTTATATATTTTCTTTACTAGAGGAATTGGGTACCCTCTATAAACTGGTGTGTGTCGGGTAAATATTTTAACATGATCGATGATGATGGCATAACATGCGCTCTTGTACCACATGACATAGGAGGATAAAAGACCTCGTGACCTCATGCCTACCACAAGAACCTGTCATCAATTGAGCTAGGTTCTCAGCCCATAATGTTGACAATTAGTTTACAATAAAAATTTAAATAAGTTGACATACAAGTAATATTTTCCAATTTCATTTTTTAGATAAATGATCAATAAAATTTCAAAATATATCTTTTAATCTCTAGGAATCTCAAATTGTTTTTACAAGTTGAAAATACATCACTTTTTCGAACATATGTAATTTTCATGAAAAATCAATTAGTCAATACATAAAATAACATCAAGGGATTTGATTTCTAAATGTTAACTTTTGACATGTGCAGCAAATGTTAGTTTAAAATTATAATGTTTACTAATTAGTTGATGTGGATTTTTTAATTTTCAACTTAGAAATCCTAAAAAAATGACTAAGGTGAAAATTTCAATTTTATTTTTGGTTATAAACAATCCATTAAATAAAAAATTTAAAATATACTACGATAAATTTTGTATTGTATATTGAAAAGCACATTACCAATTTAGATTTGGGATAATGAACTAAAATTTGTATCAATAAGAAATGGAAATCCATTTTGATTTTTAAAATGGGCACATTTTTTTTTGAAACTCAGTAACCATTTTAAGATGCTTCCCTTTTTACGCAAGAATTGTGTACCCTTTTAAAAAGGGTACTTAAATTTCTAATTATATCGTATTCCCACTACCTTATAGAATTGTATGCATTTTGGAGAGAGTATTCATTTTTAAAAATTTATATTTTGAATCCCATGTATTTGCCTTTTAGGCTTCTAAACCTAACCCTTAGCCTTGGACCAACAAGTATAATATGATGAAAATAACAAGAGAAAAATTGAGTTCGGCAATATTGTTGATGGTTTTTTTTTTGGAATTTTTTTAATGAAATTAAAACCTATTATAGACGATAATATCATTTTTCAAATATATAATATTTTTATAAATTGTTTTTTTATTTTTAGTTAATTTTTGATGAAATTGGTCCATAAATTGAAATGCTGGTGTTCATATTTTTAATGACTTAAGTTTTTAATTTTCGTGTGAAAAATTATGACATTAACCTATGCTCAATTATTTACACAATGAAAATTAATTTAAAAAATAATTTGTCTTAAACTATGGAAATTGTACATGAGGGGTTTCTATAAAAAAAAAATTAAGACTAATACATAATTAACAAAAATATAAAAAAATCCTCTTCAATATTGAGTATAATACAAATCTTTTTCCAAAAAGAATTTTTTTTTGATCGGTAAAAGGCAGAGGCCCATAAGTTTTTATTAATTAATCAAATTTTTTACAAATAACTCCAATCTCTTCGGGCACTGGTATGAAAGAATGGAGAAAAAAACCTCTAGTCTTGCCCAGGACCATAGGTCCTATTGAGGTTTAGAATTACCACCCCAACTCAGGCATCGAGGCTTTATAGATATTCTATCCTCACAATGGAAACCTTCTCTAGCTGTGGGTAGACTATGATTGAGAAGGAGTCTCCGGATTCTAGGCCGGTTCCTATTGAATTTGGGTATCAATATTATACTATGCTCTCCTGATTTTGGGAAGGAAAGGGAGAAATTCTAACTAAAATTGTATGAATAAAACTTGAAAGGTGATACACCAAATAAGATTCAGATCTCTCAAAGCCTCAAACTGACATTCACTTAACATACCC
>MU227218.1:2089038-2100238 GCA_018584345.1 Thuja plicata
ATAGGAAATGATACAATCCACTAATCCATGCTACAGATGTATTACACTTGAATGCAGAAAATTGAATAGGATTTGAACAAATGATCACCACAAGATGTATGAAAAATGGGTCAACTATATTCTTCTCAAAATCCATGTGCAGTTACATGAATGAATCTCAAAATAATGGCAAGGAATACAAGCATCCTCTTGCACAAAATTGATATCACAAACATGAACTAAAAATGGATACAAAAGCATAAAAACGTAGCTATAGGAACAAGAAGCTCACTAAAAGCTCTTCTCTCTAAAATCTTGAACCCCTAAACATGAAGCAAAGGATCCACTATATAGCCCACATAGCTTAATTTAAAAAATTTACCCACAAAAATCCCTCCACAATAGCAAGATACTAAACTATATGGCTTAACAAGTGCCCTAGAACAAGCCCTAAGTTTATCCCCCCCCCAAAAGTTGGTAAATAAAATACATCCTTTCTATATACCCTACCAACTTTATTACATAACATCAAAAATGTATAAACCCGAATACATAAACTCTAAAGGCATACAACCCTAACCATAACCTGACACCATAGGAAACCCTAACTCCACTAAGTTGGCAGCAAAGAATCAAACCCTGACTTTCTATCATCCAACCATGGTATAACCAAGTTGATATAACTTGAGCTCAATGCTTGAGAATAGCTCATAATTGACCTAAATAGATCATTGAGAAGATGTAATTCTGTCTTCGTGGCATGAAAAGTACTATCGTGGAAATGTGGAGGGAATGTTGATGCATTGGGAACTGTCATAGTATTTACTCCATTTGTTAGTGGACTTCAAAATTGTGTAAAACACAATGCATAATGTTTATCAATTTCATTTACATCTAGGGTTTTCTTCTCTGTGGCACTACCATGCTTGTTTGAACTGGAGATGGGAAGCCATAATCAATGGCGCTGCATTTGTTTCTGGGGTATGTGGAGAAGCCCGGGCTTCTCAGGCTCTGTGGGAAACCGTGGGTTTGAACTTGCTCTGCCATAACATATGGTGCATTTTGTGGATTCTGTTGGAGTTTTTGGAGTTTATTTGGTTGAACTTGGAATTCAAAAGCTTGGGCTCTGTCAACTATGAGTTATGACCTGTGGCCTCCAATATGGGCGACACTTGTAGAGTAGCTCGCAGAGCTCAGGCTCTAGATGTTTAGAAGGCATAATGGATGTCGTTGACTCTTTGTTTTGATCTGGGACTTGAAGTTGGAAGTTTCACACCCACTGTAAGCTTGGAGTGAATCTGAGTTGTGGTTGAGAGGTGTAGAGGAATCCATGGAACTCAAACTCGAAACTAGGCATCTCAGCCACAGTTTCAGACTCATCCCCAATCTATGGTGAACTTACACTTGAAGAGGTCGCATCTTTCTCTGTTGATCTCTTTTCAAAAAACTCAGGGTTCATCTCCTCTGGTGTAACCCATGACACTTGGCTTCTAATCTACATCTTGAACTCGGTCTTATTGTCCTCTTTTCTTCAGATAAGTTACATCTGATATTTTATTTTTACTTTTGCATTTTAAATGCATTCAAAATGCGTAACTTTGAGTTTCAACAACTTCATTTTTATGAGTTATTAAAAATACACATCTCTGGCAGCAACTTGAGGTGTTTTGATATTAATGCTCTGTATGTTTTAGTAGTTGTTTTCTCACTTCAAAACTCTAGCATGTGCTTTCATCACTTATTTTGCAACCCTAAACATACTCAGAGTTACCTTCTGTTGTTTACTTGCTATCATTTCCTTCATTACTGCTCTCTATGCTTTATTAATGTCAACAACAACAAAAAAAATATATACCCACATAGCTATTAAGTTGATCTCAAATAGGTGTATATTTAATGTGAACTCGAGTTCTCTTGCATGGCTATCTTGCCTGTATACAAATTCACTCCACTTAATGTTTTTCAAACACAACAATATTGTCATGAGGACAAAAATGTCCATCTCTGCAAACTAAAATTTTCTTTCATTATTCTGTCTTTCAAAACAAATAAAGTTTTTTCCCTCTAGAAATTAGATAAAATAAACAACATTCGACTTCACTGGTGAAACCGTGAGCAAAATTTATCAAAACATGTCATGTTTAGAACACTGTAAAAGTGTTGTTCCTTCTAGTGTGAAAACACACTATTCTTTTATCAGCATATAAGAAACTACCCATGGGGTTCGAGAACGGGCTCATGAGTCCCATGGATAATCTTTATAACAGGAACCCTTAAAACATGAATACTCCATTTTTATGTCTGTCTCCCCTGCATTGTGCATGATGAACATTATACCAGACTAAGATGTATCTATCTAAATACCCTGCATAAAGACATCCCTTGAAATTTTATTTGGAGGCATAAGAACTTTTTTGAGATCATGAACTATCACATAATTCTTTGGATGACGAATACTCCTGCTGTTTTGTCCATAATGTAACTGTCTTCTGTGAATGTTCATTTTATGAAAGAACACCAACCTACTGTTATTGAAATCCTTGTTCTTTGTTCTCTTTTTTTATCTTTCAAATTATTTTCATTTCTTGTTATGCATATTTTTACTTTGTAAATCCAATTGTTTTAAAAAACATAATAGTAGTAGCTCATAACATAGAAATGATGATAATACTAGGCATGAATTTAGTGATTTTCTCAAGATAAACCATTATTCCTTTTCTGCATTTGTGTACTCACTGTAACAATATTTTTTTTATTTCCCATTCACAAAGAGAACCTCTCATCATTCCACTTCTGCATATTCAGTCCATTAAGAACCCTTCCTTGCTCATGTGTCTCCTGTATCATCATAGATCCTTTTCTGCATCTATTTTTTCTCTTGCTATCTACACTCAGTCATATGATCACCTTTTGGACACATATCACCAATCAATCTATTAGGTCAACAGATAAAATAAATCAATTAATGTTTGTGGGTGAGTGTCATCAAGGATGGAATTCATTCATGAATGTTGGTTGGTTTATTTGTGTTTGTTGAATTAACAGGTTGATCAAACTTTGAAAAAGGTTTCTTAGATAGGAATACTAAATCCCTTTCATTTAGATATCTGGTTATAAAGACAAGAATAACATCAATCAAAGTGACCATAAATAGCAAAAGGTTTCATGTTTAGAACAAGTCCCTTTAATACTATGTTTCAGTTATTGTCGATGCATGTTTTCTTGTTACATTGATTTCATCAGATTGATATGTAGCATTAGAAGAATTGATTGTATGATGTTTGTGTCCCATGTATTTCTTAGATCCAACTGGATCTAACACCTCTTTTCTCTCTCATGATGCAGGTGAAAACCCTAAATACCTAAATGAAGATGAAGACCAGGACTTGGAGACCTAGGACCTGACAGACAACCAACAAGCATCAACAAACCACCAGGAAATGCATGGGACCCCTACTCCATACTTCTATTATGATTTCTATTCTGCCAATGTACTCTCTTTCTTGACATGAAGAGTGAAATATGAAAAGACACTTGTATACTACACTCAGTTTGAATGCACAATGTAATTGATCAGTTATAAGTTTTCTTGAAATTCTAGAATGTGACCAATACTCAGTGTACAATGATGATACTTGATAATGAATGTAACGATGAAATGTTAATCAATAATATCTAAAGGATAGTATTAATTAGACTCCTAAAAATGCAATCTTTTCCTATTTATAGTTATCTTGTTGTATGTTGTAATTTAGGGTAACAATTTTGGCGACTTCTACTGGATGTCTGCCTACTAGACATGACCTTTAGACCTTATCCTAGGGAAACAAAGTTATAAAACCAGAACCATGGATGCAACCTTTATTGAAATGAAAATGCTTGTAACCTAGACTCATGCAACCTAAAGACCTAGTGCTTGGACATCACTTATTGAAATGAAACCTAGACCAAACCTAACCTTCAAAGCAAAGCTTGAGGTGAATTCCATTAACTGGAATTTGCAGAAATTCCCCATCAGCTGTGGCACACTGATAAGCATTATTTTCCCTACAGGTTGTGATAACAAAAGGGCCTGATAAAAAATGGTCAAACTTATCATGCTACCCTGGCTTGCTTTTCAATACATCCCACTTGAGTACTAGATCACCTTCCTTGAAATCTCTGGATGTAGCTCTCTTATCAAAAGCCCTCTTGGTTTGTGCTTTCTTTCATTCCATAGTATCCAATGCCTTCTTGCTTTCTTCCTCTAGTTGCAACAATTCAACATATCTTAGTTTAAGAGGATCCTCCTCTTCAAATAGTAACATTTGATCAGCAAGATGTAAAGTTGGAAATTTTGTAGAAATAGGCAATCTGACCTCTTTACCATAAACCAGGACATAAGGTGAATTCCCAATAACCTATTTAGGAGTTATTCTATCCAGCCATAAGGGTGCCTTCAATTTAGAGTGCCAATCCCTTTTATTTTCTTGCATAGTCTTTTTGATGATCCTAATCAAGTTCTTATCGGTAGATTCTGCAAGACCATTACCCTGTGGGTAATAATTGGAAGAAGTGTTTAAATAAATGCCATTCTTGACAGCCCACTTCATTAT
This sequence comes from Thuja plicata, assembly GCA_018584345.1. Classification (NCBI taxonomy): domain Eukaryota; kingdom Viridiplantae; phylum Streptophyta; class Pinopsida; order Cupressales; family Cupressaceae; genus Thuja; species Thuja plicata. The sequence goes on from MU227218.1 coordinate 2,093,613, forward strand.
AGATGATCCAACAAAAGCTAGGGCATTATCTAAGATTATTGATTGAGGGACTGCAAACCTTGTTACAATGTCATCATAGAACTTTAAACCAACAACTCCATTTGTTAGTAATATCTGGGGGGGGGGGGTGAATCAGTGGCCTCAAAAATTTGTCCTTTAAACTTTAATCCACCAATCAATACACCTCAGATTATTAAGTCCCTATAAGATGCATGCCTTGAAATACTTTGAAATAATTAACCGTCTATCGGTTTACCTTGTCTGTCCTTATTCTCCTTCATTACCGATAAGCAGTAAAACTTATTTACCGATGCTCAGTAATATACTGAGTATACCAATCAATCCAGAAATGCATATGTGAAATTTAAAACAATAAAGTAATCAACCATACACACATAACACATGGATTTTAATGTGGAAACCCTGTTAAGGGAAAAAACCACTAGGACCGGTACCCCAAATTTTCACTCTTCTGAAGTGAGCCCTGTTAGGAGCCAACCCTGTTAAAGGTTACAAACACACGGTTAAGTGCAACCTTGTTAGAGGATTTTTATACATAGGTTGTCACTTAGTATCTAGCATCTACGCTACCATCCTTGAATCAGCCTTTAGACTGGCAATAGGCTTTATGCTAATCTTACTACCATCCTTGAATCAACCTCCTTCTTAGACTGTCAATAGGCTTAAGGTAAGACCAATGCTACTATTATGAATCAATCTTTTTGGTAATCTATTAGGATATACCTCAATTATAGAGGATGGTTAAGTCCTTCTCTATTAAGAGACTTAATGCTTCAATGGTTAAACTGAAACACAATGACCTATTTCTAATGCAACTTTGAATTGCAGATTTTTAGATCTATTTATGTACAATACCTCTCTGATCAATGTATCAAATCAATTCCTTTGTGTGCTCCATATTTTCTGCTCTGTGATGCTGTGCTTCACTGTTCGTCGGTGTCTGCAGAATTTTTTAGTTCTCCCTTAGCTTGATTGATCAGGACTGTATGAAGTTTATCCTTCAGGAGTTTCTCTTCAGCATCTTCTCTCTATTCACTCCCCTGTGTATCTAATTTATTTTTGGAAATGAATTATGCTTGTCTCTTATATAGAGATGATATTCCTTAATTCTTGATTCTTGATTCTTGGCGTGAAAAATAATCCAACCAATTTGAATTATGGCTTTAACTCCTGATTTATCTCGTATTTATCTTATTTCCAACTATATAAATTGATTTCTTAACTGTGGTTAAATAAAAAAAATAAAATAATCAGTTAAGTCTATCCTTAAGCTCTGGCAGCTAGATATTTTTTCATTTTTTGATCTCTATATTCTGTCGGTCAATTCTACACTTTGTTGACGGTGACAACTGCTAGTTCCGTTGGTGTAACTTCAGTTAGCTTCAGGATCTCCATCCATTGGGCATCATTGGATCTTTCTTGTCGAGAAATACTATCTTCTTGCTTGTCAAGCATCTGTATGACTTTATCTTTGTCTTTACCGATGGTGTGCACTCCGTTAGTGTTGTTTGTCACTTAGTGAATACTTGACTTTTATGCATTGCTAAAAGCATAACCTCTATTCCATTGATTCTCTGAAGTCTTTGGCATTATGTACATGACCATATAGATGATATAAATTTGACATCAATGACAATACAAACCATTAACTGGTTTAATGTCTTGCATCATCTTCAACTTAACATTATCAAACATTCAATCAGTTACATGTCATCAATCTCTCCCTTTGGCATTGATGGCAACATACTATATTATCACACTATACTATTTCTAATACAATATGAAATATAATTGTTGAGATTCATCAAATTACTAAACAGTTTGTTTTGATAATTGATAAAATGTCTGACCGCCGATAAGGTCTGTGTTAGCTTAGATTTGATTCTTACAGCTTTCTGTGTTTCTTCTTCTGATGAGTTGTGTCCTCTGTTTGTGTCAATTTCTCTCTTTGACTGTTCTTCTTCTTTGATGTCGCTGTCTTTTATTTGCACCTTTTATACAAATTCTCTCCCTATGGATATGATCTCTCCTTGTTTGGATTAATCTAATAATAAATAGGTTCTGATGACAATATGAATACATTCTCTCCCTTTGACAACAATGCCAAACAAATATTTTACAAATATCTGACATTCTGTCAAACAATTTTTCTTCTATCCATAATATATTCCTTGAATTTCCTTTATCCATCATCAATATAACAATATGCTTTGGTGCTTTGTTCTGATATATACTTTTCTGTATATAGATTTAGCTTTGAAGTTCATCTTCTACTTGTATCAATCATGAATGATATTCTGATAATATATGGCTGATGCAGCCTTCAGTCCTTTTACTGGCTGGTAGACATGGGTTTGACCCCTATTCTTTTTCTCAGGTATTAAAATGTAACCTTGGGTAGTGGCTTTGTGAAGATATTAGCCAATTGTTCTTTGGATTGCACATATTCAAGTATCACCTCTTTTTCTTAAACTTGTTCTCTTAAATAATGATACTTGATGGCAATGTGTTTAGTCTTTGCATGCATGACTGGATTCTTGGATATATTTATTGCAATGGTGTTATCACAATAGATAATTACTAGTTCTATGATCTTCATATGCATACCTTCCAGTAACTGTTAGATCCATGTAATATTTGAGCAGTTTGCAGCAGCAACAACATATTCTGCCTCTGCAGTAGATTGAGAGATGCATCCTTGCTTCTTGCTAATCCATGTGACAAGTCTATCACCCATAAAGAATGCTCCTCCAGTTGTGCTATGTCGGTCATCAAGATTTCCAGCCTAATCAGCGCTGGTAAACACTTTTAGTTCAAATTGCCGTCTCTTTTATACCATAATCCAAATTCCTCAGTATTCTTTAGATATCTTAGAATTCTTTTCACAACAGTTATATGTGATTCCCTGGGGTTAGCAAAAAATCTAGCAACAATTCCTACTGCATGTGCAATATCTGGTCTAGTGTGTACAACATACATGAATTTTCCTATCATTGATCTATATAGAGTCTAATTTACCTCTGTTGTCTTGTCTTCCTTTGTTAATTTTCATCCAGTATCCATCGAAATTCCAATAGGTTTGGAATCTTCAATCTTGAATATTTTCAGTACTTCTTTGATGTATTTGGACTGTGTAATGAAAATACCTTCACTTTGTTGAATGATTTGTAGACCAAGAAAGAACTTGATCTCTCCAAACATAGACATCTCAAACTCTTTTCTCATCTCATCAGCAAACAATTTGCATAGCATATCATTACCTCCAAATATGATGTCATCAACAAATATTTTAGCAATCAAAGTGTTAGCATTAGTATCTTCTTTCAAATAAAGATTACTATTTTCACTAGTCCTCATGAATCCAATACTTATTAGATAGGAATGAATTCATTCATACCATGCTCTGGGAGCTTGTTTCAATCCATACAAGGCTTTGCGAAGTCTACATACCATGTTCCTCTTGTCTGGATCCACAAACCCTTTTGGTTGCTCAAAGTATACCTCTTCTTCAAGTATTCTATTTAGGAATGCTGACTTGACACCCATTTGTTATACTTTGAATCCTTTATATGCAGAATAAGAAATTAGAATTCTTACTGCTTCTAGCCTAGCAATGGGTGCAAAGGTTTCTCCATAGTCTATACCTTCCTCTTGTGCATACCCCTTGAATGCTAGTCTTGCTTTGTTCCTTGTGACTTCTCCATTCTCGTTCAGTTTGTTCCTGAATATCCATTTTGTACCAATGGTATTTTTGTCATCTGGTCTTGGCACAAGTGACCATGTCTTGTTCTTCTCAATCTTTTCAATCTCATAATTCATATCTCTCATCCATTCTTCATTATCTAGTGCATCATTGACATATTTTGGCTCAAATTCACAAATTAAGCAATTTGAGTTTAAACACTTACTTCTTGTTCTTGTACCAGCTTTCTTATCTCCTATGATCTGGTCCTCTGGATGGTTCCTTCCTACATATCTTGCAAGTATAGGTAAAACTCTTTGTGTATCGGTTTGATCTTCATTACCTTCTACATCATTTTGATCATTATCCTGACTGTCAGTAACAACATTCTGACCATCGGTTGCAACATTCTGTTGTTCAGGATTTAAGCATTGTTGCTCGGGTAGAGTTATGGATCCTTCATAGTATACAAACTTGTTGTAGTCCTCTGGGTCTTTTGTGCTATCAGCTCATTCTTTTCTAAAAATTCATCAATCTTCACATTTGCACTTTCAACTATTTTGTTAGAAGCCTTGATTAGACATTTAAAAGCTTTGCTCTTGGTAGAATACCCAAGAAAAATACCTTCATCACTTCGGGCATCAAGCTTTCCATTTCTATTATCTTTTAAGACATAACATTGACTGCCAAATATTTTGAAGTAACTTACATTGGGTGTTTTACCATATCATAGCTCATAAGGAGTCTTCTTTGAGTCTTTTTTCAATTGTACTTTGTTAAGTGTATAGAAAGTAGTGCTAATAGCTTCCCTCTAGAAGATCTGGGTGATGCCCTTCTCTATCATCAGTGTTCTTGCACAATCGATTATTGATCTATTCCTTCTCTCAGCAATCCCATTTTGTTGTGGTGTTCTTGGTGCAGAAACCTATCTTTTTATACCATGCTCATTACATAAATTAGTAAATTCATCTGATATAAATTCTCCTCCTCTATCTGATCTTAAACATTTTAGATCCTTACCACTCTATTTTTCTACCATAGCCTTGTACCATTTAAACATCTTGAATGATTCAGATTTTTCTTTTAGAAACATGACTGTCATCATTCTAGAATAATCATCAACAAAGAGAATAAAATATCTATCTCCATAATAGCTGTTTGTCCTCATAGGTCCACATAAATCAGTATGAACTAATTCTAGAATGTCATCAAATGTATGGGTTTTACTTTTGAAACTAGACTTTGTCATTTTACCTTTTTGACAATTTTTGCACATGATGTTGTCTGGCTTTATCATCGTCGGTAAGCCTCTTACACTTCTTTTCCTACTTATTTTCATCATGTTGTCAAAGTTCACATGACACAATCTTTTGTGCCACAACCATATGTCTTCGTTCTGAGTCATCAGGCAAGTGGGATTAGTATCATTCAGATAGAATAAGTTACCTTTGGTCTGTTCACCTGTACCAATCAATTTTCCTAATTCATTGAAGATCTTTGCCTTCTTGTTCTCAAATGCTACTTTGTGACCTGAATTATTCCGCTGAGAAACACTCAACAGATTATAATTTAATTCTTTTACCCAATAAGCATTTTCACATTTAATTAGGTTATTCAGTATTACTATTATTTTACCTTCAATTCGACAAGGTGTATCATTTCCCATTCTTACTGTACCACTATTATAGTATTCAAAAGTATTAAACTTTTCTTTGTCACCGGTCATATGGTGAGTGCAGCCACTATCTATAATCCAGATATCATTCTTACTAATCTTAGATATGAGTGTAGTTTCTTCATACCTTTCATCTTCATCTGAATCATCCTTCACAGCTACAAATACTATCTCAATGTCATCATTTGGTTCGGTGTCACTATCTTCATCTTTGCAAGTAGCTAGATAGCTAGCTTTCTTTCCTTTATCCTTGTAATCTCGAGTATCATTTATTTCTAATCGTCGGTAACCTCTATAATCTTTGTTATCACCTCTGTCATATTTCTTCTCAAAATATCTGTTATCACTTCTGTCATCTTTTCTTTTGTTAGGACATCTCATAGCGAAGTGTCCAATCTCTTTACAATTAAAATATACAAGTGGTAACTTGCCTTTGTGTTTTCCTTTGCCTCTTTGCATTCTTCTTGCCATGAGTGCTTCTATTTGATCTAGATCTTCTTCTTCACTTTCACTTTCAGTATCTCTTCTAGATGAGTGTCTCTGACAAGATTTGCTTATTCTCATATAAGACTTAAATGCAGACTCTAAACTTGGTAGGACACTATTATCAAAGTTATTCATCTCAAATGAAATCAGTCTACCAATTAGGCTATCAAGAGTGACTCTATTGTTTGCTACTGCTCTCATTTCTTGAATAGCAGAGACTCTAATAGCATATACAGGCAATAAGGTTCTTAAGATTTTACTTACCACCGTCTCCTCTTCAAGTGTACCTCCAACACCTCGTATAGCATTGACTACTTCTTTTATTCTTGTGCTGTACTGTGTGATATTTTCACCTTCTTTCATTATGAGATCATCAAACTTTCCTCTAAGGCTTTCTGCCTTGGCTCTCAGGATATTTGTATCACCTCCATGTACAATTTTTAGTTTGTCTGACATTGTTTTTTCATTTTTTCAATCTTTGACATCTTCAAATTCAGCATCAGAGAGTGAGGAAGAAAGTTCTATAACCATGCAGTTATGTTCATGCTTCACTCTCAATTGATTTACCATCAATGGTCCTATAGGAAACACATATTCAGTATCTAAGTATTGAGTAATATCATTTCCAATACCTGATAAGTGGAGTCTTATCCTACTTTTCCATGAAGCAAAGTTGTCTTTGTTCAACTTGGGCACATCTCGTTTGTTCATCTTGTGATCTTTACTTAGGTCTTGAAACCTTCCTTCTAAGCACACAAGCTC
>MU227218.1:2138421-2153706 GCA_018584345.1 Thuja plicata
ACATATATATATATATATATATATGGAAACTAGACTAATAGTAACTACATTTCATAATACTGGACTTTTTAAGAAATTCTAAGCGTAAATTCTTTAAATATTTATTCTAAATGTGACAAAGTTTCAAAATTAGGAAAAAAACTTATGCTTTTTTCATTTTTGTGGATCAAACTTCTTTCACCTACCCTTGGCATTCTTGAAGCATCATAGTATCAACCAAAACCTTACAATCCTCTTATGACCTAGTTGAATGTAATTGTAGAATGCAATAAAAAACCATTATGGAGATGGGTTGTAGCGTGCTTTCCGCAACTATGTTGGGGGGTGAATTTTTCTTAAAAAAAATTCTCGATAGCTATGTATACACTACAGGGATCCTATATATATCTTGCAAGACAAGACACATGAAGAGGTTTAGAGTGGTCATAAGCTTGTAATCTCCAATCTTTGAGTGTTTGATTGTATAGTATAGATGCATGTTTCAACTAAAAAAATGAATAATATTGATCCCAACAAACTCCAATGAATCTTTTTTTAAGGTACAAAACCACCTCAAAATTCTATTTTCTCATGTATTTTAAGACACAAAAGATTTATGAGAGTCAAGACACGATATGTGATGAGTCATCATATAACTCATTGGCACATTATAAGAAGTGTCTAAACCAACCACCTCTCATAGTTAGATGATGATAATGAATAACCTCTCACAAAGAAAATGAGATGAAATGAGAGTTGTTTTTTGATCGTAGTCATCTAGAAAATAATTATTCATAGTAGCATCATTGTCTGCAATGGGTCCAAAGCCCCTTCAACCAATCCCACCCAAATTCTCTTCTAGATATTTTATTAGGAGTTTTAATGAGAATAATGGTGAAAAATGATATAAATCTAAAGCCTTGATAAGGTCAATTGTTAACGACATCGACCTTGATATAGTTTGATAAGCACTAAGTCATCCACAATGGAAGAAGGTAATGTATTTTGAATATGATTCTTAGATACACAATCAAACATGATAAATATTCAATTCACTTATAGGAAAGAAACCCATCGCTTGCAAATGGTCTTTTAAAATAAAATACATGGTGGATTGATCTACTAATAAATACAAAGCATGAATTTTTGTAAAGAGATATGCTTAGTAGTGGGGTATTCATTATGATAATACCTTTCCACCCACTACAAAGATTAAAAAAAAGTTAGAGTTGTATGTGCATTGGCAACATAGAAAGTTTGAAAACTTCAAAAGATGGGTGTCATGTTCTTTTTTTAATCGTGATCTTTAAGAAAAATAATAGGATTCCCAATGAAAAGGTTTCATTGATGAATATTTTCCTTAAAAAGTTATTTAATCTCAATTAGTCACTTTATGGGCTTAAGCATCCTCTAGGCATGACGCACTAAAATACATGGTCACCTATTGTAACTTAGTTTCACACGTAGCATTATATTTTTACCTCACAAATGAAATATGCCAATGCACTGCTGAAAAAGTATGCCATGTCTGATTGTAAATCTATATCCACTTCATTGTAGAAAGGTTTGCAACTCTTGGTTCTAGGATTTGCCTCAAGTAGATGCAATTGTTTACATGTATTTTTTTGGGAATCTAATTTACTTGACAAAACATCATGACAGTACAATTTGTTACACAAATGTGTGTTTGTTGGCTCATAATGGCTAGAAGGAAGAAGTTATGAAAGTAAAAATTTGAATTTGTCAATTAAAATTTAGGGTCCATACATACACTCCTTAGGATTGGCATGGATAAATCTTGAACCATGCAAAGAAATAATACGCAAGGGGAAGGTAATGATCTTGAGGTAGAGAGTGAATGTTTGGAGATGAGTGCTAATCCATATAAAGTATGGATGAGTAGATAGTGAATACATGAGAATAAGCCTGATGAGGTGAAATAAAGATAGATATGGCTTAAAAATTGAATCAAATTGAACACAAGAATATGTCACTTCGTATCCAAATAATCAACACTAAAATTCTTGTTAGCATCACTTTAATATGTAAAAAATTATAACTTAATGTCCATGCATTAATTAATAATATTTTTTTTATTATCGCTATCATAATTCTATTTTATTATCATTATTTAATAATTATTGATTTTTATCACTTTTTAAATCTCTTCACAATATGTTACACTAAGAAAAGATACAAAATATCATTTTATAATCATATATTTAAAAATCAAAATATAATCAATACATGTTTAAAAAATGAAAAACCACAAAATAACTCTTAAATTAAAAATATCATATTATTGATATAATGAATTGTGATAATTTCATACCCAAATTATAAATATTTTATGTTATTTTAAAATAATTAAATAAATATTATGATATTTCATGCGCCATTTAAACTTTTTAATTGATAACTTGAAATGTAAGTTACAAACCAATATAAAAATTAAATATATATTTTTCTCTATTGCATATCAGATGGTCAAAATATTACATCAAAATTGGATCATGTATGGGAGCGTATGAGTTTCAAACAAAATATTACATGAGGTTTGGCTACTACCACAACCCTATCCAGTAAGGCTCAAAATTACAATTACTAATATCGCAGAGAGTTTTTACTTAATTAAAAACATAGAAGCCATTCTAATCAGAGGGGAGATCATGATCATTGTTTGACTCATTTGAGTCTGGGGATACAACATTATATCCTATGATTCCAAAGTCAGGGCCTATTGCTGCATTCCCTGTGTCTGGAGTTGCGTCCTGGTGCTTCAGCTTGTCTATGAACTCTGTGAGTTTATTATCAAACAATGGTCCCAGTTTAATGGTAGTGTACCCGTGTGCAATGTCCTTTTTGCTGATCATAATCTCATCTTCCCTCAGGACCTGCAGGAATTTACTTTCTTTCAACTTTATAACAGCTGTAACCTGCATGGCAACATCAGAGTAAATGAGTCTCCTTAGAGACTCAGTAAGATTCCTGCTCTTCCCTACCAAAACATCATTATTGTGAGCCTTCCAAATAACCCACAATATAATAGAAGAAAAAATAGACCAAAAGACATTGCACCATTTTCTGCCATTAATGCTTCCAGTTATGACATTTAAGGTATTAAAATGGGTTTTGAACTTGAGGCCAAACAACTTCTAGATTTTAGAGGCAAAGAAACATTCAAAGAATACATGTAACACTGATTCAGGCTACTTACAGACAATGCACAAATTAGGTTCTCCCCTGGCATTTTGAACGGAAGCTTATGCAGTAGGAACTGCCATAAGAAACACAAGATTTTAGGTTCAAGGAGTTTGATCTAGATAGAGGTAAAGTATTTGTTCCACAATTCTGGAGGAGTCTCAAGGTGCCATAAGGAATTGGAATGCATGAGGATATCTGAGCTAAGGGTGAGAAGGGGGTAGAGATATTTGACCTTGATAAGATGCAGAGGGGTACCGTCCAGCCAGTTGAACAGGGTGGTGTAGTTATCTGGGGAACAACATCCATGGAGGGGTCCTAGGTAGTTGATGGCAATAGTGAGGATGTTATATGTCCTACTTTGAGAGGAGGGTAGATCAAATCTCTCTTGCAAGTTTTCCCAAGTGCTCAACCTATCATCCTGGATGACATATTGAAAATGACAAATTCGTTTTGCTGCCCATCCTTTTGCTGAACATCCTTGGAGTAGGGAAAGAGGCTTGTTTTTGTGATTAAGGTTCCACCATATGGGTCTAGAGCCACAAATCTTCCCACCATTTTCTGTTGGGGTTGTATTGCAGAGGAATCTCCTAACCAGCTTCCAGCTCTTCCATATAGATCGAAAAACATTAGATCCTCATACTGCAATAGTGTTGTCAATGCTAATAAGATCAAAAAAGCTAAAGTGGGTCTAGGATTTGGCTTTACAGGGGTGGGCCCTAAATAGGTTGTTCCTGATCAGAATCTTCCACGGTTCCTCACCAACGGAGGCCTTGGCAGTCCACTTAGCTGCTAGTGCTACACCTTGAGTCCTCAGGTCCTTCAGCCCTAGGCATCCCCAAGCCTTAGCTTTGGTGCACCAATTCTAGGAAACAACATGGCACTTCTTATTCCCCCTACCATCTGACCACAAGAAGTCTTAGATAATCTTCTGAACAACATTGTATTGGTTCTGATTAAACAACCATGAAGAGGAGAAGTAGATGGGATATTTGGAAAGAATCTTTTGGCAAACTTGGATTCTGCCTGGGAAAGAGAGGAGGTTGCTATCCCATTTACTGAGTTTGGAGAGGATTTGTCCTTAGCCCAATTCCACATCTCATTAATGTTTGGGTTAATGGAAAAAGGAATCCCAAGGTATCTCACAATATGAGAAGGGCCTCCCCATTCCAATTCATATTTGTTCCACCAAACCAGGGGGTTGGTTTCCCATCCCAGCATGATGGATTTGGCTATAGAGATCTTGCTACCTGAGGCTTCATAGAATAGGTCCAATTTCTACATTAGGTATCCCATATTCTCCTCCTCTATGTTTAGGAGGATGGCCGTGTCATCTGCAAACTGGATATTGGAGACCTCTTGCCCATTGGGGAGGGAGATACCTTTAACATGGGGAGACAAAGTGTCATCTCTAAGTAAGTAGTGGAGGGAGTCTGTTGCTATGATGAACAGTGTCGGGGCAAGGGGACACCCTTGCCTTATGGATCTAGTGAGTTCAAAGAACTGAGATCTATATCCATTGACCTCTATAGCTGTTGTAGCCCCTTTAATAAGGTTGCGACCATTTTGCACAATGAATGGGGGAATCCCAACCTATCTAGCATGAGCAGGATGAATCTCCATTCAATTCAGTCATATTCTTTCTCATAATCTATAAGAAGCATGGAACTCTGTTGGCCCAAATCCTTGGCCTACTCTAGTGCTTCCCAGCATGTGATCAGATTCTCAGGGATGTATCTCCCCTTTACAAACCCTATTTGGGTACTATTGATCACTTTAGGGAGGACTTTGGCCATCCGAATGGCAAGGGTTTTGGATAGAACTTTGTATCCTACATTCAGAAATGTGATAGGTCTCCAATTTTTTATTAGGAGTCTATCTCATCTTTAGAAATCAGCTTGATTAGGCCAACATTTAGTGTAGAACCCAGAGATCCTTCAGCAATGGCAGCCTGGAAAACTTTGTGAAGGTTGTCACCAATCCACCCAATATTGGTCTTATATAACTCCACTGTAAGGCCATCCAGGCCAGGTGCTTTATCATTGGCCATACTCTGAATTACGTCTTTAATTTCTGCAACTGTAAGGTCTGTCCCAAGACTGGCTGCATCTTCTTTTGAGACTTTATCTGGGATAATACCACTAATCTTCTGCAGAGCTGAGGCATTATATTAATTGTCTTTGGTGGTAAAAATTCTGCTATAGAACCCAGAAAAGGTACCGAGGATCTTATCTTGGGCCGTGATGCTATTGCCTTTCTCCATGATACAGGTGATCTTGTCTCTAGCCTCTTTCTTTTTAAGGGTTTGGAAGAAGAATTTGGATCCCTTGTCTCCCAGGTTAAGCCAGTTAACCCTGGCCCTCACTCTAGCACCTTTGGTCTTGTAATGTTGGAGCCTTCTAAGGGAGTCTTTGCACCCAACCACCTTATCCAGAAGCCCAAGGTCTGTGGGGTTGTTTTGGATCTGAAGCTCAGCGACTTGGAATTCTTCCACAAGCTTAACCTCCTTCATCCTGCTATCTTTGGCTCACTTTTTTCCAACTGTCTTAATAATTTGTTGCCAAGATAGCATGGTTTGATTCCATCTATCCACCTCATTATTATGTTGGGCTATATCCTCATTGTACCAAGCTATAATTTTAATAGCAGCTTGGACTGCTTCATCTTGGAAAAGAGACGAATTCAGTGCAAACCCTATTTGGCAATGGGTTGGGACATCATGGGATGGAATAAGATGGATGCATGACCAGATAGGGTGGTGGTCTAAAAGGGTGTATGGTATTACTTTGACACAGTTGTCCCCCGAGGTAGGTGGGCAACTGAAGAGCTGCTTGTTTAGGTAAAATTTGTCCAATCTGGAGTATATCCTTCGGTCTCCTCTCTGGAAATTAGACTCGGTGAACCACACTCCTTCCAATTCACTCCTCCTCCCTGCCAGGGGTTCAAAGAGATTTAGTTTGGAGATCATCCTATTCTAGAAGACCATCTCATTCCCTTTCCATTCAAATCTTTGTCCTCCACTCTTGTCTTGGGCCCTTTCTATCATGTTGAGGTCCCCTGCTAGTATCCAGGGTATATCTTCTAATTCTGAGATCCAATTCCAAAGGTCAATCCTCTCATGGTGGTCATTAGGGGCATAAACTATGCAGACACCAAAGGTTTGGTCTCCAGATTTAAATGAGACCTAAACTTCTCTATTGTAGGGTGATGCCCCCCAAATTTGAACCATCTTTCTCCACCTGGGACCAATCAGCATGGAGGCTCCTCCTTTACCTCTCTGATGCTTAGTGGAGAATGTCGTGGCATCTTTCCATATACATTTCAATGCAATATCTAAAGAGAATCCTACTGCTTTGACCTCTTGCAACATGAGGATATCTGTACATCTTTGTGAGTCTGCATAAATCTTTTGACAACATATTTCTTGTCAGAGGATTCTTTTCCTCTGACATTCCATGATATGCAGTTTACAGACATGAGAACTATTTGTCAGTGCTCATGGGAGTCTTGAAACTCTTAAAACATGAGGGGCTATCTTTTTTTTCTTGTTTGAATGGTTTAGGGTTGACATGTAGAAGGGGGGTCTCCCTCTCCTCTTCTTGATACTGGATCCTTCTGTAATTTCTGGTGGGGGTTTCTTGTCCATCCTAGTATCTTTCTTCTGTTTATTGATTGATTCTGAAGCAAAGGTGAATTTATCTCTCTTTGCATTGCAGGGGCCTCTTTGATCATTCTTGATTTCCCCTTCCTCCAGGTCAAGGTTCTCTTTGGGTCCAACCTCCATCCTCACTACACCCTCTGTCAGGGTGGATGCTATGCTACTCCTCTTCGGCCTAAACTTCCACAGATTAGGAGGAGGCAGGAGAGGGGGAGGGGCTCGGATAACAATCACATTATAAGCATTGAGCTTATCTTCTTTATCTGCCCCAAAAGATTGTAAGTCCAGCCCATCTGGTTCGGGGGGAGAGTCAAGGAGAAGGGGGGTGACAGAGAAATCTATCTTGTCAGCGGATGCACCTAGAATGGATGTTTGGTTCTTAAGAACATCTTGAACTGGAGGAAGCACTGAGTATGTTTTCCATTTAGGTTTTGGGATGGATATAATTTTATCAACCTTGACTTTAATCCTCTCTAGAGTGATTTGCCGGGCATTTTTAGTCCTGTGTTTCAGTCCTGAGTTTATGGTGTCTGTATTTAGACCAAAGTCCAAGTTGTAAGCAGGAGGGAGATTTTTAATAGCCTCTGGTACATCCAGGGTAGGTGCCGGGGGGGTGGGGTTTTGAGGGCTTCAAACTGGCCTTTGAGTTTGTCAAGGGTAGCAACGATATCTTCCGGGTTCTTCCTCTAGTCTGTGGTGGACCTAACCGGTGGTTCTGGAAGACCCTGTATCTTCTGGGGAGAATGATAGGACAGGGAGACGAATGTGGTTACTTTAGGAGAACAAGCTTTGGGAGGGATCTCAACTGATTCTTTGGGGTTAATATTTGGGGAGGGGTTCCATTTTTTTAGGATAGGGCAATCTTGGTTCTTATGGCCCTCTTTCCTGCAGAAGTAACAGCTATTTAGTCCACCCAGAAAGGTGACAGGGCATACTATTGAGCACCCCCCAAGGTCGAAATGGAGGGATTCAGGAAAGTCTATTCTGGGTCGCAGAGAGATAAGGATCCTCACATCAGTGTGTGGGATAAGAGTGTTGGACTGGTCAATCCAAAGCACATTACCTACAGGGTCGAGCGCTTGAGGGATAAGATTAAGCAGAAAGGGAGGTATTTTTTTAATGACGATCCAACGGGGGCAAGATAGGGCCAGAACTTCATTGTGTGTAGCCTCTAGAGACCAGGGTATGGCTCTGAATTCATACGGCCCCACTCTCCAAAATTGCTTTTCAATTATAGCTTTTTGGGATTTAGGGTCTACGAAAAACATTAAAAACAACCCCTTTTGCAACATCCTACAATATGAGAAATGAAACCCTAGTTTTATCCCCCAAATCTTCTGAAACTAGTCATTAAGGTAATTTCTAGACTAGATATTGGAAGCATCAACAACAGCAAAAAAAATTGCACAATCTTTAAGCCTAGTTTTCTCATGTTCAATTGCGACTATCATTTGGGGATTAGCTTTAATGATGAGATCGGGTGGCGAAGGAATCTTACCTCCATCTCTTGTTGTGCTGGGTCCGAGCGCAAAGATGAATTGTGCTCCTTCAGGAAGCGTTCGCTCATTCTACACCGCTTGTTTGAAGGTCTTTTGTTGGGGTTTGGAAGCTTGGGCTCCATCTCTATTCTGCTCTCGTGGAGTCTCAGCCACAGACACGGCCGCTGCTGCAAGTATTTTCCTAGCCTCGGCCTCTACAACTGGTTTAATTGCCTTTGTCGTCGAGACTACTTTGTTTCTTGCTTCCTTCCTGGGGTCTACAACAATACTTTTAATGAAGCCTTTGTTGCCATTACTAGTGTGTCGGGTGCGGTTTCTCTCTCCATTCTGACTGCCGTACCCCAGGGACGTGGAGGCCATTAATGGCACACCTATTAGGACACGCGGGGAACAGAGTATGCGCAAGGGATTTGCCCTAGTTGCAGAGCGATCCACCTAACAGTGTTGAACCTTCAATTTTTTTTTTACCTGAAGTGAAATTATTATTCTAATGATGAGGTCAATAAAAAAAAAATTAAATATATTTTGAAACTTCACTTGTAAGTTATAAGCCAACTTTATAACTTCATGTTCAAGTTATAAGTCAACTTTATTTGATAACTTTATAGGGCTAAAAGCCAACTTTATCTTAACTTCACGTCTAAGTTATATAAGGTTTATTTTCTCTAGTAACTTATTTATTGTCAATAGGTGTCATCATTTTAATCTCTTAAACATTTTAAATAAAAATATTAATTTATGTAATAAAATGCTTTTTAAATGAGTCATATCCGTCGGACATCCCCTTTAAAAAGCTGGTTAGCAATGACAAAAAAGAAGATAAAAAAGTGAATATCGAGTCGTCATACTTGTTTTAGAGGTGAGAGAAACGGAGCCGACTGCTTTCTTAAAGCTATTCTCCATGGACAAGCTTTTGGAGTTTTCTTCCCGGAGCTTATTTAAATTTGATGTGGGGTTTTGCTAGGGAAGCCAAGTTCATCAATGGAGATTTGGTGGAACCTCGGGACGCTCATGACGAGCATTTTCTTTTTCAGATCACTGCTCAAGGAATTCCTCCCTCCCGAATTCCACGACCGCCTCATTCTGCTTCTCAGGAGATTTGCAAAATTCCTTTCTTGCTACATCACCATTGTTATTGAAGAAAATGAAGGCATGAGAATAAGCGAGGTTTACGAATCGGTGCAGACTTATTTAAGCACGCGATCTTTTTCAGCCGCCAGCCGATTGAAGCTCAAAAAGCCCGAAAATGGCAGGGCCTTTACCTTCAGCATGGACAGAGAGCAGCAAATCGGGGACGAATTTCAGGGCATCAAAGTCTGGTGGACTTTTCACAGCCGAGAGCTGAAACATCCCAGACATTTCTGGAATTCCATCTCCGACGAAAAGCGGTATTTCGAGCTCCAGTTTCACAAGAAGGACAAAGCTAGGGTTTTTGACACATATCTGCCTCATATTTTGGTGCAGGGCAAAATATTGGAGCTCAAGAACCGGCACCGGAAGATTTACACTAATAAAAGCGGTAACGGCTTGTCATGGACGCCGGTGGTTTTCGATCATCCGACGACTTTTGAAACCCTAGCCCTGGACCCCGAGTTAAAGGACGACATACTGGAGGACCTCAGGAAGTTTTCACAGAGGGAAAAGTATTATAAGAAGGTCGGCCGTGCCTGGAAACGGGGTTATTTGCTCTACGGCCCGCCTGGAACCGGAAAATCGAGTATGATTGCTGCAATTTCTAATTATTTGCAGTATGATATTTATGACCTGGAGCTAACCGAAGTTAAGAGCAATACTGAGCTCAGAAAGCTTCTGATTGCTACCACTAACAAGTCTATTATTGTGATTGAGGACATTGATTGTTCGTTGGATCTGACGGACCGGAAAAAGAAGCCGAAGAAAGAGAGCAAGGAAGAGCCAGATCCAGTTGCCGGAAAACCAGAGAACGAGCCGCCGGAAAGCAAGGTGACTCTGTCTGGGGTTTTGAATTTTACAGATGGCTTGTGGTCGTGCTGTGGAAGTGAGAAGATTATCATTTTTACTACGAATTATGTTGAGCGGCTGGATCCTGCGCTTCTTCGTTCCGGGCGCATGGACAAGCATATTCATTTGTCTTTCTGCAATTTTTCTGCGTTTAAAGTTCTTGCCCGGAATTATCTGGGCCTTGAAGATCATCCATTGTTTGAAAAAGTAGAGATTTTGATGAAGGAGGCGCAGATTACACCAGCGGATGTAAGCGAAGAATTGATGAGGGCGAGTGATAATCCGGCCATTGCGCTTGAGAAGGTGATTGTAGCACTTGGCGGGGGTAAGGAAAAGGCTGCTCAAATACTGCCTGGTTTCAGTAATGGCAGTGAGATCAATTCTGTAGTTGAAGTCGACAATTCAAGTGCGGACAAACCTCCGCCAGCTTGTGAACGACACAAGTAACCGACTTTCCATTATCTTTTGTAGCATTTGCATAAATCTGCAATCGCACTATTTAGTGTTTGCATTAAACTACAATCGCACAAGGGCGATAGATATTGATTTATAAGTTAATTTGATTAGTATTATAAAAAACTATTTTAAATTTATGTTGAGTTTCTTTATACTTTAAAAATATTTATATTGAATTTTATGTGCATGAATAAGTATTTTGAGGTCCATTTTTATCACATTCCTCTTGTTTTTTCCTTATGAAAATTTAAATTAAATATGTAATAATTAGTAAAATTATTTGTCATGACTTGTAAATATCTTTCGATTTGTAGAAGTGGGTAATCTACAATAACCTTTTTATTTATCCCTCAAAATTCGTATGCTAAAGCTATCATTTTCTTTTTGGCTATGATGAATTTTGGACATGTCTAAGCCTTTATAAATAGAGGCAATTGTAATCAATTTTTGCAATGAATACAAAATACTTTTTGTTATATGTTTGCTTTGCTTTTAATTTGGTGTCAAAGCCTCAAGAGCTTGAGCCTAGAGAGAAATGATGAATCTCAATTTATGTTTGAGAGCATTGAGTAAAATATACACTAGTCTGAAACTGTTTTAGTAGTGTAACATAAAGTTGCCAAAATTTGGATGATCACTGATTTGGATATGGGCTAATAAGCAAAGATTTTGCACCAACAAAGAAAAATTTGGTTGAAGCTAGAGTTCCCTTGACATCAAAAGTTTAAGCTATACTTGTTTGGCTTAGACTCAGGTGGTATTTTTCTTTGAAAAGAAAATTGATATTGTAAACTGCCATTTTTTTTTTCTTGTAATTGAACAAAATTATAGTTACAAAAAGGAGGGAAACAAAGTAGAGTAAGCTCTAAAGTAAGACAATACACAACAAGGCGTCACGAAGCAATATAGTTCAACCAAAAATTCCATGGAAAGAAATTATGAATTTTGGGCTATAAAAATGAAAATGTTATTTTGTTCTCAAGAGGTTTGGGATCTTGTAGAAAAAGGGTTTCCTGAACCACAAGATGAGGTTGCATTATCACAACAAGAAAAAGATAGATTAAAGTATAATAGAGAAAATGATGCAAAATAATTATTTCTCATTCAACAATTATTAGATGAATCAATTTTTCTTAATGTTTACGCAACCAAAAATGTAAGATAGCATGGGATATATTATAAACAACATATCAGGGGACATCAAAAGTTAACACTTTCAAATTGCAAACACTAAGGCATGATTTTGAAAATCTATGCATGAAATATTTAGATTCAGTTGATCATTTTCTTAATCAAGTAATGAATGAGGTTAATTATATTAGAAGATATGGTGAATCTTTGAATGATCAAAAGGTTGTTGAAAAAATACTCTGTAGTTTGCCTTAAAACTTTGGTTTCATTGTAGTTTCCATTGAAGAGTCTAAGGATTTGACAAAAATATCTATAGGTGAGTTAATGAGGTCACTTTTATTGCATAAATCTAAAATGAATAGGAATTAAAATTCTTCCTTAGAGAATGCATTCAACTCACAAGCATCATTTGGTAGACGAGAAGGAAGATCAAATTACAAAGCACTTGAGGAAGAGGTGGAAGAAGAGATGGATGTAAGGAGATTGTGGTTTTGATGGATGAGGAAAAAATTATCTCGACAAATATACGAAAAGAATTAATGAGGGTGAGTGATAACCTCACTGTTGCATTTTAGAATATGATTAGAATATGTTGCACTTTAGAATATGATCTTAAATCTTGGATGAAAGATGCTCAATAAGAGCACATTAAAAGAAAAAAAGATTGAATTTTGGTTTTTTGTTTGACATCAAAAGTTTAAGCTATACTTGTTTGGCTTAGACTCGGGTGGTATTTTCCTTGAAAATAAAATTGATATTGTAAATTGCCAATATTTTTCTTGTAATTAAGCAAAATTATAGTTACAAAATGGAGGAAAATAAAGTAGAGTAAGCTCTAAAGTAATACAATATACAACAAGGCGTCAGGAGGCAATATAGCTCAACCACAAATTCCAAGTTTTCTCTAAAAGCAATAATGAATTTTGGGCTATAAAAATGAAAATGTTATTTTGTTCTCAAGAGGTTTGGGATCTTGTAGAAAAAGGGTTTCCTGAACCACAAGATGAGGTTGCATTATCACAACAAGAAAAAGATAGATTAAAATATAATAGAGAAAATGATGAAAAATAATAACTTCTCATTCAACAATTATTAGATGAATCAATGTTTCCTAATGTTTATGCAACCAAAAATATAAGATAGCATGGGATATATTATAAACAACATATCAGGGGACATAAAAATTTAACACTTTCAAATTGCAAACACAAAGGCATGATTTTGAAAATCTATGCATGAAATATTTAGATTCAGCTGATCATTTTCATAATCAAGTAATGAAAGAGGTTAATTAGATTAGAAGATATGGTGAATATTTGATTGATCAAAAGGTTGAAAAAATAGTTTGTAGTTTTCCTTAAAAATTTGGAGTCATTGTAGTTGCCATTGAAGAGACTACGGATTTGAAAAAATATCTATAGGTGAGTTAATGGGGTCACTTTTATCGCATAAATCTAAAATGAATAGGAATAAAAATTCTTCCTTGGAGAATGCATTCAAATCACAAGAATCATTTGGTAGAAGAGAAGGAAGAGGCAGAAGAAGAGATGAATGTAAGGAGATTGTGGTTTTGATGGACGAGGAAAAAATTATCCCGACAAATGTAAGCAAAAAATTAATGAGGGTGAGTGATAACCTCACTGTTGCACTTTAGAATATGATTAGAATATGTTGCACTTTAGAATATGATCTTAAATCTTGGATGAAAGATGCTTAATAAGAGCACATTATAGGAAAAAAAATATTGAATTTTGGTTTGTTGTTTGACATCAAAATTTTAAGTTATACTTGTTTGGCTTAGACTTAGGTGGTATTTTTCTTTGAAAAGAAAATTGATATTGTAAACTGCCAAATTTTTTTATTGTAATTGAGCAAAATTATAGTTACAAAAAGGAGGGAAACAAACTAGAGTAAGCTCTAAAGTAAGACAATATACAACAAGGTGTCAGGAAGCAATATAGTTCAACCATAAATTCCAAGTTTTCTCTAAAAGAAATTATGAATTTTGGGCTATAAAAATGAAAATTTTATTTTGTTCTCAAAAGGTTTGGGATCTTGTAGAAAAAGGGTTTCCTGAACCACAAGATGAGGTTGCATTATCACAACAAGAAAAAGATAGATTAAAATATAATAGAGAAAATGATGCAAAATAATTATTTCTCATTCAACAATTATTAGATGAATCAATGTTTCCTTATGTTTACACAACCAAAAATATAAGATAGCATGGGATATATTATAAACAACATATCAAGGGACATCAAAAGTTAACACTTTCAAATTGCAAACACTAAGGCATGATTTTGAAAATCTATGCATGAAATACTTAGATTCCGTTGATCATTTTCTTAATCAAGAAATGAATGAGGTTAATTAGATTAGAAGATATGGTGAATATTTGAATGATCAAAAGGTTGTTGAAAAAATACTTTGTAGTTTGCCTTAAAACTTTGGAGTCATTGTAGTTGCCATTGAAGAGTCTAAGGATTTGACAAAAATATCTATAGGTGAGTTAATGGGGTCACTTTTATTGCATAAATCTAAAATGAATAGGAATAAAAATTCTTCCTCGGAGAATACATTCAACTCAAAAGCATCATTTGGTGGAAGAGAAGTGTAGACACCTAAAATTGACTAGGTGTACCTCAAACATGTCAAATTACAAATCTCAGCCAAATGCTTCAAAATATCATCAAATGGACATTAAATCAATGCAAATCAAATGGACAAAATTCAAATCAATTTAAAAGATCAATTAAATCATGAAATCAATTAATTAAATTCAAGTCTAAAGGGATTAATCAAATTATGCAATTGATTTTTCAATTGTATAGTTCAAATCAAATAGGATCAAATCCAACCCAATCACCCTTCCATGGCTAATTTAATTAAAAGATGGAATTATTTAATTCAAAATATCCCTTGAGATCAACAAACTTTCCCTCCATTTGAAAATGCCTCAAATATTTTAACTTAACCAAGCTTTGATCATGATCAATTCACTCTACCCCCTACCCTTGAGAAAATGCTATAAATACAAGAAAATTCCTTTGTGTTTGGAATCCAAGAATTCAAGAGCAAAAGCATCCTTATTATAGTAATATTGAGAGCATACCGAGGAGAATTTGAGAGAATGGAGAGAGTTTTAGCATTTGCATTATCATTTAGTATCATTTTTAGGAGCGTTTTCTAATTTCTTTCATGATCTTGGAGCATTTCTAAGCATTTTAAAGCATTCTAGGTAGATTTGAGCTTTGAATTTCATACATATCTCATTCTAGGATTGTCCTTGAGAGAGATTAAGCCTGAGAGCTCTCTTAACAAAGCTTGGATAGAGAACCATGAGATGATATAGATTTAGCTTCAATTCTTTAGATTAGT
>MU227218.1:2163196-2190254 GCA_018584345.1 Thuja plicata
CTTCAAAGAGGGGCATTTGTAGACACCTAAAATTGACCAGGTGTACCTCAAACATGTCAAATTACAAATCTCAGCCAAATGCTTCAAAATATCATCAAATGGACATTAAATCAATGCAAATCAAATGAAAAAAATTCAAATCAATTAAATCATGAAATCAATTAATTAAATTCAAGTCTAAAGGGATTAATCAAATTATGCAATTGATTTTTCAATTGTATAGTTCAAATCAAATAGGATCAAATCTAACCCAATCACCCTTCCATGGCTAATTTAATTAAAAGATGGAATTATTTAATTCCTAATATCCTTTGAGATCAACAAACTTTCCCTCCATTTGAAAATTCCTCAAAGCTTTTAACTTACCCAAGCTTTGATCATGATCAATTCACTCTACCCCCTACCCTTGGGAAAATGCTATAAATACAAGCAAATTCCTTTGTGTTTGGAATCCAAGAATTCAAGAGCAAAAGCATCCTTATTATAGAAATATTGAGAGCTATATTGAGAGCATGTTGAGGAGCATTTGAGAGATTTGAGAGATTTTTAGCATTTTCATTATCATTTAGTATCATGTTTTGGAGCATTTGCTAATTTCTTTCATGATCTTGGAGCATTTCTAAGCATTTTTAAGCATTCTAGCTAGATTTGAGCATTGAATTTCATAGATATCTCGTTCTAGGATTATTCTTGAGAGAGATTAAGCCTAAGAGCTCTCTTAACAAAGCTTGGATAGAGAACCATGAGATGATATTGATTTAGCTTCAATTCTTTAGATTAGTTTTGTATTATCTTTCCATAGAATTGTTTGCTCTAATCTTAATTTCATGAAGGTGTATTTTCTTACACACAAGAAGGAAGATAAAATTACAAAGTAGTTGAGGAAGAGGTGGAAGAAGAGATGAATGTAATGAGATTGTGGTTTTTATGGATGGGGAAAAAATTACCCCAACAAATGTGAGCAAAGAATTAATGAGGGCGAGTGATAACCTCACTATTGCACTTTAGAATATGATTAGAATATGTTGCACTTTAGAATATGATCTTAAATCTTGGATGAAAGATGCTCAATAAGAGCACATTATATGAAAAAATAGATTGAATTTTGGTTGTATGTTTGACATGAAAAGTTTAAGCTATACTTGTTTGGCTTAGACTTTGGTGGTATTTTTCTTTGAAAAGAAAATTGATATTGTAAACTGCCAAAAAAAAATTCTTGTAATCGAGCAAAATTATAGTAACAAAAAGGAGGGAAACAAAGTAGAGTAAGCTCTAAAGTAAGACAATATACAACAAGGTGTCAGGAAGCAATATAGTTCAACCACAAATTCCAATTTTTCTCTAAAAGCAATTATGAATTTTGGGCTATAAAAATGAAAATGTTATTTTGTTCTCAAGAGGTTTGGGATCTTGTAGAAAAAGGGTTTCCTGAACCACAAGATGAGGTTGCATTATCACAACAAGATTTAAAGATAGATTAAAATATAATAGAGAAAATGATGCAAAATAATTATTTCTCATTCAACAATTATTAGATGAATCAATTTTTCCTAATGTTTACGCAACCAAAAATATAAGATAGCATGGCATATATTATAAACAACATATCAGGGGACATCAAAAGTTAACACTTTCAAATTACAAACACTAAGGCATGATTTTGAAAATCTATGCATGAAATATTTGGATTCAGTTGATCATTTTCTTAAACAAGTAATGAATGAGGTTAATTAGATTAGAAGATATGGTGAATATTTGAATGATCAAAAAGTTGTTGAGAAAATACTCTGTAGTTTGCCTTAAAACTTTGGAGTCATTTTAGTTTTCATTGAAGAGTCTAAGGATTTGAAAAAAAAATCTATAGGCGAGTTAATGGGGTCACTTTTATCGCATAAATCTAAAATGAATAGGAATAAAAATTATTCCTTGGAGAATGCTTTCAACTCAAAAGCATCATTTGGTAGAAGAGAAGATAGATCAAATTACAAAGCACTTGAGGAAGAGGCAGAAGAAGAGATGGATGTAAGGATATTGTGGTTTTGATGGATGAGGAAAAAATTATCCCGAAAAATGTAAGCAAAGAATTAATGAGGGCGAGTGATAACCTCACTATTGCACTTTAGAATATGATTTTAATAGGTCACAGGGCTAAGGAAAGGGATGCTCAAGTACCACTAGTTTTATTAAAGGTGATGAGTTGAATTTTATTATATAATTCGACAATTCAAGTGCAGACAAACCTCGACTAGCTTATGAATGACACAAGTAACTGACCGAGGGAAAACTTTTCAGTCTCTTTTGTAGAATTTGCATAAGACTACAATAATAATATAAAGTGTTTACATAGAAATGTGATCTCTCTAAGAAGTTCACTGGATGTTGATTTATAAGTTAATTTTATTGATATTATACTAGCTTTATATAAAATATTATAAATTTATGTTGAGTTTTTGTTTTTATTTTTAATAATTAAGAATATTTTTTTGGGTAATAACTTATTTTGTAATTGCAATATTTTGGTACTTATTTTATATAATAATAAGTTATTTTTTATATGCTATTTTTTTAGTTTGGAAATTATAACAATAAATATATATTTTTGATTGGTGATTGTCACTTTTGACTGGAGCTTTGAATTAGTGGGGTAACAATGGGGGACCCCATCCCCAAGAACAAACTAAGGAATTAATGCCTCCTCCTCCCTTAATCACAATGGGGAAACCCTCCTTCACACCATATACAATCTCTAGCATGGCCACCAATGTCATCCCCACGAACAACTACCTGCATGACCACGAATGTGGGCCCAAATAACCATTAACACTTGTATTTGGGTCAGGCGGGGATTTGAACCTTGGTTTCACCTTTAACATTGCAAAGAGTCACCACAACACCACAAGGTGATCCCCATAAAAATAAATATATTATTAAGAATTTCAATGAAATTTTTAATATTGAATTTTATATGCTCTTTATATTTGAATACATGAATAAGTATTTTGAGTTTCATTTTTATCATATTTTTGTTGTTTCTTCCTTATCAAAATTTAAATGTATAGTATTAAGAAACTTAGAATAGATAATTATTGTATATTAGCACAATTAATAAAATTATTTATCATGACTTGTAAATATCTTCCTATAAATGGAAGTGGAAAATCAACAACATTTTCTACTTATCCCTTGAAATTTGTATATTAAAATCTCTATCAAATTTTTTAAAATGTTGGTAGTGGGATTACTGTGTAAAATCAACGCACTAGATTCTTTATATAGTCTTATACTTTTATAATAAATTCTCAAATAATTTCTTATCTAACCGATATTGTCTTCCGTGTAACTAATTTTTCTAGGTCAACATTATAGCATCTTCTAAGTTCATCAAAATTTGTAAGAGTGCACCCAATTTAACCCAGTTTAGTATCCTCACTGAGTTTTATTTGATTTCTCCTAATCTATTAGTATTGTTAGTATAACTTTCTACATGTTCAAGGGATTAGAATCTTCCCATAATGTTTCTTATTAAATTTAAGCAATAAATGTACAATGAATTCAGATTTAATCATTTAGAATGATAAACATGTAATAAATATTTGAAACTTAAATGAGGAGAGATAATATATTTAATTTTAAGAATTATGTTGATGCCATATATAATTTGGAATGTTGATATTTAAAAGACTACCATATTTGTATCTTATAAATATAATTTATGGAGAAGACGTCTAAAAAATCAAATTATAAAAATTATGAATCAATATCCAAACATAGTATTCTAAACCTTGAATCAATTACAAACATAAATTAGTTTTGATCAATGAACAATAATAAAAACTCAGTCAAATTATTGTAATAATTTTTTTTTGATGCAGGGTTTAGGAACCTGATACGAGTCCACACGTGCCTCTTTATCTTAGAGCCAAGGTTGGAGGAGCATCCACACTTCCAAATTCTCCTGGGGCATGATCCCAGCCTCATCCCTTATGATGTCGGGCCTCGCACTTGGCAAGACTTGATCTCTGGTGGGCTCTTTGTGAACCTTTTAACTTCACCAGTAGACCAAGGGCCCATTGACATTGTAATGAATTTAAACAATATAAATGCCAATAAATTTTTTTTATTAATGAACCAAACTATCATGACATAAAAAATGTGTACAACATAATTTAACTGATACGCTATTAGTTTGAACCTTTGTTTTTGAAAAAATGTCTAATGCTGAAAAATTGTCTTAAGCAGTCAAAAAGTTGTCCAATTATGGTGGTAAGAATTGGACAAGTTGTTAGACTTAGGAGATTGGGATGATTGTGTATTTTTGTTCTTGAGATGTTGTCTACCACCTGAAAGTTGTCTCACGATGTTTTGAATTTTTTGTTGATGCTTGGATGTGGTGATTTTGTGTAATTGGAATTGAAATGCAATTTAATTGTGTGCATGGTAACTAAGAGGTATTAAGAGCCATGATTCTCATTCCCTCATTTGGGTTCTTAGTAGCATGAATTGTAGAGGTTTTCTTGGTGACAATGATAGTGATGGTAGCGACAATTGGAACATGGTAGAAAGGGTAGAGCTGGAAATGATGTGCACTTTAATTGAGCTTTGATTATACCATTGAGTCATTTGGTTTGGGTTTGATATTAATCAATATTGTTATGCAATTATTCCTCTTGCTTTTATTTGCACAAATTTTTTACTGAGAGCTTCTTAATCAGTGGTAAAGCACTTCCTTTGGGGGATCATTGGTATACTCTGTATTTTTCATGTTATTAGTTATGGGTCGGTTGTTGACCACTAAAAGGAATTATTTTTTGATTTCTTTGTTTTGGTTTACTTTTTTTTTTGTGTGTTTGTTTATATTTGTATATTATTTGGTTGGTAGAAGTAAAATTTTGTGGAACATGCACGAGAGTGTGGATGTGTATTCTAATGTAGAGTGATGTGCATTCTAATTTCTAATATAGAGTGTTGTTCTCATTTAGTTTCTAGTTGTATTGGGTTTTTATCGATGTTTATTTTCATGCAAAGAAAGAGTATGTATGCAGATGTCTCGGCTATTTGAAGGGGTCAGAGAGCCAAGGGATGATAGGGTAGAATATATAATTAGTTTATTCTCAGATCCTTGAGTCA
This sequence comes from Thuja plicata, assembly GCA_018584345.1. NCBI lineage: Eukaryota > Viridiplantae > Streptophyta > Pinopsida > Cupressales > Cupressaceae > Thuja > Thuja plicata. The sequence goes on from MU227218.1 coordinate 2,168,324, forward strand.
TACATACTCTTTTCGTGTATAAAATTGGCTGGGATCATGGACCTAAATTGGATGGTATCAATTTATGGAGAGCACACCATTTTGTGTCAGTTGAAGTTAGTGTGTAGAATAATGTTGTGTAAGCTAATTATCAAGTTGTGATTTTTTTGAGTTGTGATGATTCAAGTGTTCTTGAGTAATCATTTATCACAAAATGTTAGTTTGTGACTATGTCCTTTGTGGGTATTGTGTAGCATGAGTGGTTATTTTAGATAGAGACATAAGTTGTGGGGGTGTATGCATGGAAAGAGTACATGTGTGGATGTTGTCATCTTTCAACAATCTATTGTGAAGATGTTTACATATTCAAACTTGATGTTTGTATTTTTAATGCATTCTAACTTTTTCTTTCACTTTGCATCCTTGTTATTTTTTGTCTAATTTCTTATATGTTTTTTTGTGGTTTTCTTATGTTTATGGTTACTCGAGTTTGAAAATTTAAAATTTTCTATATTACGGCGATATACAATTTGGTAGCATGTCAGAGGGGTTTGTCTATGGAGATTCCTCGGGGGAAGGAAATAGTAATAGTGTGATCTCATGTCCGTTCTTTAGTGTTAGATGTTTGCAATAGGTATGGTAGTATATACTTATTCTTGAACAACTTTCTGGAGTGTTTATACAGGAAAATTATAAAGATATTATATTGGATTATGCGCCAAATGGGATATTGTCTATTGGTTCTAGGAGAAGAGGAAATAATGTTGGTGTAAGTTGGATTTTTTGGTTTTTGATGTGTGTTAGATGTTTTGGGTCAGGAATGCTACTGATTGGTTTAGTTAACTTATTTTACATTGCTGAATTTGAATAGGAGAGCTGTGTAAGGACAATGTTGAGGGAAATGTCAAAACAAATGACATGTGGGGATTTTTATTATAGGAAAATACAATATTTTTGTAAGTGATGTCTAAAAGAGTCTATTGAGGTGAGCACTGCAAATATTGTATGCTCTTAATTCCATATGTGTACTTTCTTTGTTCAATTTAAATTGGTGAATGGATTCATAAGTGTTTTATGTTCTAAGTCAAAGTCACAAGTGGTGGTTAGCATAGAGAGAAGTAGCATTTAGAAATGAAGAGTGTCTATTATATAGGGTGTATAGAACTGTGGTTTGTATTTTATATTAGGTTTGAGTTTTGGCTTTTTTTTTTGAAAGTGCATAGAGTTGGTTTCTTAGCTAGTTGTTCAACTTTTGAACCTTGGAAGTGGTTCTCGGAAAAGAGGAAACAACATTTTTGTATACTATAATTTTTTTGAGGTGTGTTAGATGTTTTTGGTTCAGAGTCAAGATGACTAGTTTAAATAATTAATTTTGAGATGTGTTGGAAAAGGAGACTTCTATGGGGACAATATTGGTAGTAATATCAAAGGAAATAGCAAGTGAAGAAGTGAAGATTGTGATCGAGGAAAAAATACATATAGAGGGAAAGTGACATCTAAGGAGTCTATTAGAGCCAGGGTTGGAAATTCTGTGAGTTCTTATTTCCACACACTTAATTTTTGTTTGTCAACTTTAATTTATGATTGAATTGGTTAACTTTGGTAAAGCAATTTTAAGTATTTAGGAGGATGTAGGAATGTGTAAATGCCCAATGATAATTGCTGTGTTGTCAAATTGTGGATTTTTTTTATATAAGCTAATGAATAAGTGAATTTTGAAAAGTAAGAAAGTCCATGGAGTTGGGTGGCTGGCTATTTGTTGAATTGTCGAATACTGTGAAAGGGACATGTTTACTATTTGGTATAGTTCTACACCTTTATATAGTAGTCATGTGTGGGAGGTTTTTGTCATTGTTTTTTAATGGTAGATTGAGAAGGCGCTAATATAACAATTATGAAATGGTGCTATGGATTTTTTTTTTTGTTTTGAATAGGGAAGGATTCGATGTATTAATTTTTTAATTTTGAATAGGGAAGGATTCGATGTATTTTTTAATAGACATTTATTCACATGTGTTAGTCATTGGCTGAGTATATGTCGAGAGGCCGATTGAAGGTTAGATGAGCGAATAAGTTAAAAACTTGAGAAATATACAAGTTAAGAGATGTGCAGGTTCAAAATTTGTCTGATGGTGCGACATAAGGGTTGCTAAGCATCAAGAAATCTTATAAGCTATATAAAATATTGGTTTACATTTTATGTTAGCGTTGATGTTATTTTTTAAAGATTATTTGTTTAAAAGTTTCACAACTGAGTGCTATAAATTTAAATTATATTGGTGGAAGCTATAGTGGGGAGGTTGTACATTCTCAAAATTTGTATTTTAGGTTCTACTTTTATAGTATGTTCATGTATTAGGTGGATTTGTGCTATTTTTTGGTTTTGTACTTCAAACTACTATTTATTTTTTCTGTTTATTATTACTTGACACATTATTTATGTAGGTCATTGACGTGGATTTTATCTTGTTTGGCAATGTGATTCAATCAATAAATGGTGGAGATATTAAATTATGAAACTACCTCTATAGATTTTTTTATACAAGAAATTGCTTTTGAATGAAAGTAAGTGTGAGCAATTCAAAATTGTCTTGTTTGATGACACCTATATGCAATTAACCATATTGCTAGAAAAAAATCAACAATCTCTTATTTTTTGATAAACTCAAGATAGGATCGATAATTTGTTTGATGTCTTATGAATTTTCAAGCATTGGTGATTTGAGGTAGGTTGTTATATTTTCTGTTTAATATCTGCAATGCTCTTGCATGTGTATTTCAACGTTATGTAACCTATATTAACTATGACTTGCTCTATCTAAGAAGACCATTTTTTTTTTCACTTTAGATGTCATCCATTTCATCTATGATGTCATTGGAAATCCAAAATACCTATTTTAATCCCAACAAGAATCCATGCAGTTGGATTAAGTTACGAGTCTATCTAGCCATGCGACAAAGTTTTGTATTCACACGTGACCGAGAAAAATAGGTGTCCTTAAAATGAGCATCATGTACAAATGAGTCGATTCCCTGTCAAAGTATATAGACCATTAAAGGAAATGTTACAAGAAAGAAGCAAAAACATTGGTATAATTCACATAGAGGTCCTGGATAGGTTTTCAACCTTGATTTGATAGATGATGAAGACACAAAAATTCAAATTATTTATTTTAATGACATTGTAGAGTTACACAATGGTAGAGTGGAAGTTGGTCGGATGTATACAATATCTAAAGGTATTGTAAAGGATGGAAACAAATAGTATAATATGCTAAATAGTGGTATGGGGATTACTTTGGATAAGGCATCAAATTTGAAATATTGTGATGATGATAAGTCTTTTAAGAGGAATCTCTTCCAATTTATACAATTTGACAAGATTGCAAAGATGGAGAATGATACTTTTGCGGATATTATTGGGATTGTTGTGCATGTTGGAGATATCAAAATTGTGCAGAGAAGAGATCTTTAACAGAGGTTTACTAGAGGTCTGTAAAACTAGTCGATGTATTCTGCACAACAAATGATGTGAGTTTCAAGGGTTTATCTTTCCAAAAAGAGGGAGAAGAGATGAAAATATTAAAGGCTCAACAAAGAGTGGTTATGAAGAAAGGGTGCGTGTTTGTATTTAAAGGTAACATGGTAATAAGTACTATGGAATAAAAAATATTAACAATAGAACCTTCAGTCCATGAAGAAAAAGCTATTAGATCTAGAGCAGAAATAGATAATATTGATATTGTTGCATCACTGTTAATTATTAAGTAGCATAATATAACAATGGGTAGAGTTATAATTAATTATTTTCTTTAAGAGTGTAAGATAAGAATAAAAAATCCTTGGGAGGTGGAAATGAGAGCAACTATGAAGTTCGTTAGACAAGAAAATTTCTTTATCTAGCATATCCATTGATTTTCAATGACAAAGAATGTAAAAAATGATTTTAAAATCTTGATAGTGCATGGTTGTGTACTAAATGTGGGGTGTAAATTTCTGAGTGTAACTATAGATATATTCTTCAATTGAAGCTCTAAGATCACAATGGTGCAATTTGGGCTATGGCTTTTGATGATATTGCAACTCAAATGCTGAAAATATATGCTAAGTAGCTCTACATGCTACAATATGACATTGAAGGCAGTTCAACTCCATAAGAAATCTTCAACTCAATTCTTCTTAATTCTTTTGTGTTTACTTTATTTTTGTGGAATGATTCATACAATTGTGAACCAAGGTTGAGAGTAACAATCTTTATAAAAGTGAGAGAAGAAATGACAGAGTTGACTATTAAAAAGTTCAAATTTGAAAAAAATAAAGGTATGGACATGGACTGGCATGGTGAGAGTGCTGATAATTATGATGGAATGGACTACTTCCCCCATTGCCAGTCTAATGACAGGAGTAAGGAGTCACTGTCTATTTTTGTGAGTGCTTCCAGTGAAGATGAGGTCAAAACTCTGGGAGCCCATATTGCTAAGGAGAAAGATAAAGATCCTAAGGTCGCTGAGGAGGATGTGGGTGGCTAAAAAGTTCCTATTTTGGTCAATTACGCGAGTTTGGAAGAGCATGACATTCCCATATCTCTGAAGCTTGAGGTGTTTATGGATGTGCAGTCAGAGAGGAAAGAGGAGGAAACCCTAGGTCATGACACTGCTGAGAAGGCCAATATCCTTGGTACTTCTAGGAACATTCCTTTCTCTAGATTGGTGGATATGCAGGAGCGGAACGTCCAACTTCTCCAAGATGACATGGATGACAAAATTGAGCCCCCATTTTGACTGATGAAATGAGTATTTAAGAAAATCAAATGTCTCCATCTTAGCTTTAGAGCTCTGTCTTCTCGTGTTGATCTTATCCAAGGTAATCAAGATTCTGGGTCGGTAGGGGTTGATGGTAAACAAAACAAGGAGGATGGAAAAAATTTGAAGACTCTGCATGATAGATTTGACATTATGGAGAACACATTGAAAAAACATATGAAGGATAACAATATCTTCATGGGTTCCACTATGGAGTGTTTTAATTTCATTAAGTTTGAGATGGATTCTGGTTTCCCCAGTGTGAAGATCGATGATGAAAAAGATGACATGGAAGATGAAGGTCTGGGAAAGCGCACCCGTTCAGCTAAGAAAAAGAAAATCTAAGAGAGGATTTCGGAGCTGTCGGATTTCAACACTACCATCAAAAAGGTCTCCGAAGCTAAGAAGGAAGCAGAAGACACTCTCCTGGAGTTCGCCTAGTTCCTGCAGTTTCCCTATTTTTTTGCTGCTTCATCTTTTGGCTTTTGGTTTTCGAAGGGTCTAACTGGTTTCTGGCTTTCTTCTCTGGTTTTCTATTTGGTTCTGGGTGTTGCGGGTTGGGTCTCAATCCTGTCTCTGTTTAGTCCTTTTTATGCTATCTATCTTTTTGTAATGGTTGTAAGGGGTTTCAGGTCCCCATAAAACCTATTTTTACCAGCAATCAAAAACAATCTTTATAAAAGTAGAAAAGGTGGACTTCAAGAATGGGTGTGACATTTTAATTTCAAAAATATTGGTAATGATGAGTGCCTAGGAATAATGTTTAATTTTTGGATGTCCACTTTCTCTATCTGTGAATTTTGAAAATTGATGAGATTATTTCTTTCTATGTCCAAAATAAAAAAGTATAGGCTATAGGGGTCATTAATTTCATTTGGAAATTATCCTATTATTTCAAAGACAATTAATTAGGTTTGAATTACATATTGTGGATGGACGGTGATCATGCCATCTTTTGTTATCTAGCTTTTACATAAATATTAAAGCAACTTATGTGTAATAATGTCATGAAGTATAAAGTTTGTGGTTTGACCTTTTAATATTGTTGGAACTACCTTGTACTCTTTGCATTTAGTGTAGTGTGAATGAAAATGTAGTTTAAAGTTGACAGTAGTGAAATGAAGTATTCATTATAAAGTCAACTTTGTGGATGTAGTATGTTCAAAACCTTGTGGAATTATGGGATATTCTTCATGTGAATCAATCGTGTGACTGTTGCAAATGTTTCAAGTTTATCTTAATTCAAACATATGATAAGTGGTCTATATTATAATTATATAAACTTACCATGGGCCTTGAATTGGTTTTAGGAAGTTCAGATACGTCAATTGGATTCCACAAGTACTTTTACAACTTTTTTGTGCCTTCAAGTTTCTTTCTTTGTGCAATGTTGGTTCCATCTTTGGATGATCAAACCCGGTAGGAAATTTTACACTTTCTTATTCTTACGATGGTGCTACATAAAAAATATCCTTATTTTTTATAGGTCTGCGTGTATGTTGTATTATATTTCAAGTTCTTGGACTGATAGTTGGGTTCTCAAAGTACTTTCAAATTTTTTTTGTATGTTTGCGAGTATTCTTTTTGAAGTTCTTACATACGTTACCCACCACTTTCATTTTCTTTTGCAAAACTTCTCATTTATATGTTCTTCCTCCAACTTAGGTTGCATTGGAAATCTAGAATTTAGAATGGATTATTTGGTTATTATTCATTAGCAACGTTTATGTGTGTAGTCATCAAGATATTAAAAATTTTAAACTTTGATATGGTGCAAGTGTGATTATACCAAATGAAAAATTTGAATACGTCTAACAGGTTTATAAAGTGATAGAGGTCGCAATACATTTTAAGAGAGCCCGATGTTGAGTTTCAAATATCATTACATTGTTCAGATTTTGAAAGTGATTTTATAACTTTATGTGTTTGTAGTCGGTAAGTTGGACAAAATCATTACCTTTGTTATTCTCGTTCGCATAGTGCGAGTATTTAGGAAACCACTCAGGAGTCGATTGTAGCAAATGAAACATTTGAATAAGTGTTGTAGCTTAATAAAATGACTGAGGTGGTTATACATTGTGAGAGAGCCCCATGTTGAAAGATACAATTATTTTTAGTTAAACATTGGTCGAATTGAAAAAGTAGGTTTAGAACTTCGTCGAGCCTCTAACTTTCGGTATTTATGTAATATAGTTACATATGATGTCGACCTCTAGTAACAGATTTTTGAAGTTAAAAATGTTGTCGAAGCCTTTATATACAAAGCTTCCCATTTATAATTCGGACTTAGGTTGTGCTACAAATGTTGGGTTTAGAATGGATAATTTGCTTATGAGTCATTTACAATGTTTATGTCTTTCAAGTCGACAAGTCAGAGAATATGAAAATGTTTATTATGGTCATTTGCATCGTGCGAGGGTTCGCATGCCTCTGAGAAATTTTGAGACTTTTTTCTCATTGTCCATATGAAATTTTAAGAAACGTCCCCACATTGGATTATAGGAATTGAAAAATATGAAAACTAAGAAATACAAATTATTTGATTGAAAAATTTGGACCTTTGTCATCGTTGTTCGCATGGTTAGGGAGTTCAACAAACCGCTATCCACCTGGCCTTGTTTGTTGATAAATTTGAAAAGTAAAAACTATAGGTTTCTAATTGATTAAACCTTACATTGACTTGAGCAGTTTCCTTGTAGCGCCTACCGAGGAATGCAGTGATAGAGCAAAGTCGATTGTATTACAAGGAGCATAAGGATGAAATATCTACCAGATGTCATCTTAAGTGGTTAAATCAAAGAATGGAGTGATCGGTAGAAAAATAAGTGGAAATAACAAAAATTGCACCTCATAAGAGTTGTAAAGAAGAATGTAGAGACATTCAAAGAAATAAATGAAGTCGCACATATTATGCTGGGCACAAGAAAGATATATGTGGTACGCATCGTATCCAACGGTTGGTTAAACGAGACAATGCAGAGATGTGCAACAATAAGGTGGCTTAAACATCACACACTAAGGCCTTGTTTGGTTGGGGAAATTGAATTAGACTCAAAACTTGATTATCTCAAAATAGGGTTTTGAAATTCCGGTTTTGCATCTTCTGGATATAGTTTGGACCGTTTGGTTGACCCGGAAGATGAATGAGTCAATCCATCTTCTGTGTCTGGTTGCCGAGTTCGGAATTGGAATTGGAACTGACAAATTCCAACTTCCGCGTTTTGTTCAACAATTTCGAAATGGAATTGGAATTAGACACTCCATCTTCTATGTTTGCTTCTACATTTCGAATTGCAATTGGAATTTGACAAAGACTTCAATTTTTATATATTTATTATTATTTAATAACGTTTAATTTAATGTTGTGATTTATTTTGTCCATTTTTTAATTTTTTTAATTTTGAGTTTTTGTTTTATTTGTTATTTTTTTTTTAACTTTTATTTTTTGAATTTTGATTATATTTTAAATTTATAAGGAATATCATATTAGTTTTGATTAGTAAGTTACTAACTATATTAGTTATTATATGGATGTTGTAATACTTTAATAAAAAAAAACCATCTTCAATCTTTTCTCCCAATTGGTGGAAACCTGCAAGGTTAGAAAATTCAAGAAAATGAAGATGAGAAAGAGTGAGAAAATACTCCCAATATCCTATAAGGAAATTAGCAAGTTAAAGTGCAACGTTGAAAATCTTTTTTTTTTTTTTACCATTTGTTCAATAGAAAATTACATTCAGGACGCACTCCATCAACATTTTGGATCACAATTTGATGCCCATGATCTAGATGAATGATATGGTAACTCACAGGGTGATTGTAAGTTCTATGACATCGAGACTATATTTCTATAACCAAATAAAATTAGGAATGCAAAGTGGTATTGTAAGGATTGGTTGGAATTGAGACATACAAGTTGTTGGAAATAATGGGAAGTATGTACTGAGAGAGGAGGGGTGAATCAGTACCTCTAAAACTTTTATCTCTTTTAACCTTAATCCTTTATGTAATCAATTATTTTACCAACCATCTATTCTATCCTATCTTTGTGTAAGCTATGCCAACTCATAAACTTAATAAACATTCATAGAAGCATTCATGAAATGTAATGACACATAACACAAGATATAGTAATGCAGAAAACCCCTGTTAGAAGGTAAAAACTGCGGTTGGGATGACACCCACAAAAACTTCACTATATGTCGGTTGGAAGGGGATGGTTAAGGCTTACAATTTGATCACTTCTGATGATCTACCATGTTAGGAGTATTATGTGAAGACTAGTTAAGGTCTACTCTGCTAAGAGCTTTAGCAACACTATTTAGTGTGCACTCAATTAAGAGGTTTACAAAGGATTGTTAAATCCACCTTTCTTGAAAGGATTTCTTCTATTTGCTACACTTGTTAGAATGTATACAAAAACACTCAATGACCTAAGTGTATGCAATCTATCATTGCTGATTACAGATCCATTAAAATCACATGTACAAAGTATCACCTAATGTGGCTGATTAATACCTTTGTTGCTCGGTAGCCTTGATTCTTGGTTCTTGATAACCAAATTCATCTTTTGTTGTTATGCTTCTTGAAACTCTCAGTCTGATCTATAGATGTGCTCCTTGGCTACTACCATCCTCTCATCCTTTTGAAATGAATGATTATACATCTATTTATACAATAGATTGACCTAATTAAGTTTCACATATTGGGTGATCCCACAATAGTGTGTCCCACTTTTTGGGACGAAGGATTTTGGAGTTTCTTAAAAAAAAAAATTGGTGGCTTCGCACAAAGCCTACATTTCACCCGAAGTGACTAGTAGGCTTCGCGTGAAGTACCCTACATGGGGGACTTCACACGAAGTCTTGACTTCGCTTGAAGTACCTGATGCAGGGTACTTTGCGTGAAGCCATGCTTTGAGCTAAGCTATATTTTGCAAGAATTTATATAAGTCTCTGAGTACCCATTTCATTTTTACTATTCACTTTTTGAGATTTTGTGGACCCGGAGCTTAGAGCGAACCAGTGACGAGCAGTGCGACGTCAACAACTCCCGAGCTTCTTCAACCTCTTGTGATTGTTCCTAGTATTAGGTACACACATTTTTCTCATTTTTTATTGTAAATTGTATGTTTTATATTTATTTTAGTTAATTATTTGTTTTAAATAATATTTAATTTGTAGAAATTTTAGAAAATGATAGATGAATTTTAGAATATGTTAGAAAATAATAGTTGAATTTTAGAATATGTTAGAAAATTATAGTAGAATGTTAGAAAATCATACTAATTTGTTAGAAAATATTAGAAAACATTAAAAAATCATAGTATATTTATGTTTGCAAATGTTAGAAATTTGTAACTTAGTATACATTAGAAAATATTAGCAAATTGTAACTTAATATGTACATTAGAAAATATTAGAAAATTACATAACTTAGTATTTATTAGAAAATTGTAAAGTTTAGCATACATTAGAAAATATTATAAAATTGTAACTTAGTAAACATTAGAAAATTGTAAAGTTTAGTATACATTAGATAATATTAGAAAATTATAATTTAGTAAACATTATAAAATATTATAAAACATTAGAAAATATTAGAAAATTATAACTTAGTTATAATTAGAAAACTGTAATTATAATGTTAGCAAATGTTATAAAAATTTGTAACTTAGTATGACATTAGAAAATGATAGAAAACCATAGTACAAAATGTTAGAAATCAAAAATATTTGTTTTTAAATTACTTTTAAAGTTAGTAAATTTATTAGGAATCTCTCTCTCTCTCTCTAAATTATGTACATGTGTATATGTTTTAGAACTTTATGTATGTATATATATGTTATTCATGTAGAGTTAGATGTTAAAATATTACATGCCTTAGTACATGTGTCCTAGTACATTTTAAGACACAAGTAGAGGACCCAAGTAGTACATGTGTACCTTAGGACCCTTTAGGACTAGGCTACATTGACATTTAAACCTTTTTAAGAACCCAAGTATGACCCTTTAAAACACAGGAGGATGACCTATTAGAACTCTTTAATCTATACCTAGGACACTTAAGATCTATTATAGGACCCTTAATCATATTGAACCCTAACATGAAACCAGGTAACCATATTGAACCCTAACATGAAACCTTAAAATTATATTGAATCCTGACATGTTCAACTCTAACTAATTAACCCTAGACACACGAAACTGAAACATAAATCAACATAAACTGTAATATTAACCCTAAAATGAAACCTTAACCATATTGAACCAGGTTACATGAAACTCTAACATAAAACCTTAACCATATTGAACCCTAACATGAAACCTTAACTTGATATGAAACCCTAGAACATCAAAACCCTAACCATTTGAAATCCTAGCATGAAACTCTAACAAATCAAGGTCCTAACATGAAACTGAAACATAAATCTTGACATAAACTCTAACATTAACCCTTTAACATGAAACCCTAATGTATGAAACCTTAAAACCATATTGAACCCTAACATGTGTATGAAACTCTAACAAATTAACACTAGACATGTTCAACTGAAACATAAATTGTAATGCATTAACCCTAACATGAAACCTTAACCATATTTCAAACCAGGTTACATGAAACCCTAACATAAAACCTTAGCCATATTAAACCCTAACATGAAACCTTAACTAGATATAAAACCCTAACCATATGAAATCCTAGCTTGAAACTCTAACCAATTAAGGTCCTAACATGAAACTAAAACATAAATCTTGACATAAAATCTAACATTAACCCTTTAACATGAAACCCTAATGTATGAAACCTTAAAACCATATTGAACCCTAACACATGAAACTCTAACAAATTAACACTAGACATGTTCAACTAAAACATAAATCAACATAAATTGTAATGCATTAATCCTAACATGAAACCTTAACCATATTGAACTAGGTTCCATGAAACCATAACATAAAACCTTAGCCTTATTGAACCCTAACATGAAACCTTACCTGGATATGAAACCCTAACCATATGAAACCCTAGAACATGAAACCCTAACCATATGAAACCCTAGACATGAAACTCTAACAAATTAAGGTCGTAACATGAGAGGTCCTAACATAAAACCTTAACCTGGATATTGAACCCTAACATGAAACCTTAACTAAATATGAAACCCTAACATGAAACAAATAAAAAATTAAGGACCTAACATGAAACTGAAACATAAATCAACATAAACTTAACATGAAACCTTAACCATATGAAACCCTAACATGAAACCTTAACCATATTGAACCCTTTAACATGAAACCCTAACCATATTGAACCCTAACATTCAAAATCTAACAAATTAACCCTAACATGAAACCCTAACCTTAAGACCTAATAGGACCCCAAGTAAGAACTATAATTTTATATATTCATCTATATTTGTTTCTATTTTACACACAATTATAACATGTAATAAAGTACTTAATTGTTAACATTTAGCTTTCACGTACATGTTACATCTAGATGGCTTCCTAGGATGCACCTGTACATGATGTACCAGCTTAGGATGCACATCGCACTCCTGATCTAGCAAGTATTTTTATGACAGCCCAGATAGAGATGGATAAACTTAGAGAGAACATCCGCACGTCTGGGTCAGATTACATATATAGAGATATTTGTGCCAATATATTGAGGATTTTAGAGGACATGACTACTGGATTGAGATCTCATTCTTCTTTCACACCACAGGTTGTAGATACTATTTTTTGAGAGTTGAGAGCTGAGGTATCGGGTGATGTTTCCTTGGAGATGGTCCAGAACCGTGTCCCCAAGGATATCATCAAATGAGAGGTCTTCCTATTTTATTAGGGGAAGACCAAGGTGAGGGATTATTAGGTTACACGATGTAGGATTCCTTAGATTGCATGCATGATATACCCCTATTTTCTTGTAGCACAGGGTCGTTATCTGAATAATGACGAGATTCCATTATATTTTGCACAACAGTTGTACGCTAAGTTCCGTTTGGGACTTAGGGTCAACTATTTAGATCTACCTGGATATTATAGTTAGGGGCATGGTAGAGTTGTTGACCATGATTAGTATCGTTGGGCTGATCGGGTTGTACATACTCATAGAGAGCTAGTTGGGCACATGACTCCCACAGTGGCGCCGACGATGGCTGCTACTGCAGATAGAGTGGTCATTTCTCCCCAGAGGGGATTAGTGGATAGGATAGGTGAGATCACATCTGTAGCTACCTCCAACACTTCAGATACAATCAACAAATATATTTTGATTAGATCGAGTCGAGGTAGATCATCCACTGAGGCTTCATCTAGTACGGTTGCAGGGGTTAGTGATGAGACATATAGATCATTTGGTCTTCCTCCACCTGGAGAGATACGAGCAATTTCTAATCATCATTGTCATTTGGATGTGGAACTTACTTTTTGGAGGATCTCCTGCAGTCCTATTCTTATATTGCAGACATGCATAGTATCACAACACATTCAGTTAGAGATTTCATCAAAGTTGTACGAGGTCCTATAGTTCCACCGACATAGGACACACCATCTTGTCAGGCACAACATAGTTCATAGCACTCTGCAAAGTGCTCTACACCATCTAGTCAGGCACATCATAGTTCACAACACTTTATAGAGCGCTCTGCACCATCTACCTAGGCACAACATAGTTCATAGCACTCTGTAGAGTGCTCTGCACCCACTGATTAGTCTGCAGCTACAGAGCTAGGTATACGGGTTGGAGATGTATGCATCACAGCTAAGGGCCTAGACACATTTGATGAGCAGTTGCATGGGTTGAGTCAGGTGGACTCTGGCAATGATATTGGATCATATATGCATTTGCTATTTCCTCCCGGTGCTTCAGGCTCTACATCGGTCCCCTCCTAGCTACACACACCCCTACACTCTTCATTACTAGAGACCTTGAGGACAGATGGTGGTGTGGGTGATGATGTTTTAGTTGATGATATGATGGTGGACCGCACTGGTGATCCTATTGGTCCTGAGACCCAGTTATATAAAGTTTTCTTTTATCCTTTCTTGGAGTTTTAGTGAACAATTAATTGTCGATATATGTGTGTATTGATGTTTGTTCAATGTATAATATTTTGCAGGCACAGTTAGTAGAGCACATTACCTCTAGTGTGGGCTCGGAGAATCTTCTGACACCTACTAGTGGTCATGTAATTTTTAAATATATACATACATAGGTTTAAGCATGCATGTGTACACTTGTACTTTACATAATATATTACTAAATATATTACTAAATTTGATGCATCATAGTTAGAGGATGCTCGTGACACTCAGGCAGAGCACATTACCTCTAGTGTAGGCTCAGAGTACCTTTATAGGAGAGATTCAATAGATGTGACACCTACTAGTGGCCAGGTAAGTTTTAAATATATGTAAGTTTAAACGTGCATTTATAACATGTTTGAGTATTTAAATATATGTAAGTTTAAACGTGCATTTATATTTGTAGGAATCAGTTGTTACTTCATAGCCAGAGGATGGTTGTGGCAGTCGGTCAGAGGGTCGCTCTGTTCACATGCGCCTGGATGACTCCCTAATTTATGAAATGTTGCACAGATCTTTGATTTGAGACTATATTTGATGGTTTCATTCCAGATTTGATATTTTTAGTTTATAATTCAATACATATATTTATTAGCTGATTAGCTGATTTGATTAGATGGTTTCATTTGATTAGATGGTTTAATTTGATTAGATGTTATCCTTAATTTAATTTGATTAGATTATATACTGTTTTTATTTAATTAGATGGTCTGATTAGATGGTTTAATTTGATTAGATGTTATCCTTAATTTAATTTGATTAGATGTTATCTTTAATTTAATTTGATATGACTTGATTAGATGGTTTAATTTGAATGATTTGATTAAACAATAAGTATTCTAAGTCAATCTAGAACTAAAATGTATGTCATAAGTAATCTAGAACTAATTTCATCATTGAATGTAATCTTCAAGCATACATAAGTAATCTATAAAATGTCAAATTAGTAATCTAACAATCAAATCATTGAACAATCAAAGCATACATAAGTAAACTATAAAATGGCTTAAGGGGATGTCTTAAGGGGATCTAGATTAATATCATTAAAAATAACATGTACTTGACTAATGGACAATAAATATTCTAACTCATTCTAGAACTAACTTCATCATGTTAAATAGTGTTCAAACTAATGTCATCATGTTTTAGTATTCAAACTAATGTCTTAAGTCCCAATCTTTAACTAATTTAAGTAATATATACACATCATTGAACAATCTTGAAGCATACATAAGTAATCTAGATAAAGTGTCATTCTAGTAATCTAACAATCAAAGCATACATAAGTAAATTATAAAATGTCATTAGTAATATAACATTTATGTCCTAAGGGGAAAAATCAAAGCATATATATATATATATATATTTAACCATACATGTATACATGCACATATATAAAAACATACATAAATTTTTATATATTAAAACCATTGAACTATCAAATAGGTCCATTGAATATATCAACAAATTATAGTCCATCATATGTTTAAATATATCAACAAAGTATAGTCAATTTAATCCATAAATATCAAGTAGGTCCTAACACATGCAATAGGTACATATATATTATACTTTTTAAACCAACTCAAGTGGTTCAGACCTTTCATGGAGAACATGTAATATTCTCTCATGGTCCTCACTATCCAGTCTCCACTTACAATGTCCACGTTGAGATGTAACTGTATGGAGACAAATGGAGGTGGCAACTACTAGGTGACTATATTGAAAGACCTTATTGTCTGGTTGGTAATCAAAAAAGTGAATACCATGCTAAATTACTTTGTTTTTCTTGAAATATGTTCCCTCTAACACAACTGAACCTATAGGTCACAAATTTTAACAATATAAATTTAAACAAACTAAATTTGAAATTTGTTAAAAGGTTAAAATTTAAAATTTACAAATTGAGTTCAATATATAGATCTGCAAAGCATACTAACCTATGGTGAACAATATTCCATCACTTTCTTCAGGTTCAAGTAACTTCATCCTCGCTGCAGTACAACGCAGTAAATAATAACCAACTCCTTCTACATTTCCACGCTCAGCAATCACTGCAAAGACATCTCCTGCAATACACACACACACACACACACACACATGTGAGATATTAAAATCTACTTAGTTCAATCTATAGATCTATCCATCTATCTAGATACATGCAGTTCAATCTATAGATCTATCTATCTATATAGATACATGCAACTCAGTGGACCATATAATGTGAAATATATACTTACCAATTTCGAGCAATCCTGAGATATGATCGTAATCAGTAGAAATCAAAGGAACATCATCAAAGTTTTCATCTTCATCTCTATCAAATGTATCGGTAACAACTAGTGGCACTAGATTCCATGCACCTACATATCCACGGTCTTGATTGATGCATTCCTCATAATTGACAGAAATGCAGTGACAACAAAAGCACGAGTAGTCCCTAGTGTTAAATGTCCAATTGTGACAATTTATACTCATAACTGAATGCAAAGATCATGTCCTTTCTATCTGCTTACAACCATGCATAATTTTCCTATCCACACCTGAACAAAAGCATATATTATATATATTACATGATTCTATTTAAATATAATTTGAATAAAGAATGTACATAAAAAATTTAAACACTTGAATAATTTAAAAATGCGTGCATACCTTTTATCTCCCAAAATATTCTATGTGGTACCGCTTGAGTCATTCTTAATGACGTGTCATTCTCATTTAGTGTGAAATGTGTCTTGCACCATTCAATGACATCATGTGCATTTTTTATATGAACTCCCTTATAATTCATTTGATACTTTCATATAGCACGTTTGATGCAAGCTCCAGCACCATCATGTTCACCTTTTCCATGTCCACTGTCAAAGAAACTCCAGACATGTGGTATGTTTTCACTACGATGATATCTACATAGTGCATAAAATGGTCTAGATGATTTGAATTGTGTAGCACATCCATCTGACCAAACATAATGTTTATCTATTTTTATACCTCTTTCTTTCACATTTGTAAAAAACATCTTGAAGCAATGTTCTACATAATGAATGTCATGCTCTCTATCATCACTTATATAAAAATGATATTCCTTCTTGACGACCCGCACTTTAGATGTACTCTGAATACCATCCAAATGTAATTGTGCGTGTCGATAACACACATGTACCATAATAGTAATTTGCTCTAAAAAATAATATTCTGATTGAATTGCCTTTTGATGAACAAATGGATAGTTTTCTACAAAATCAACAACTGATACAATAGTTCCAAGTGGGAAATTGTCTCTTAGTGTTTGGAATTGTTGTGCTTGCCACTTTGTAAAAAAAACATGATGAATGTAGGGTTGAATCAATTTTTTAAATTTGTCCATAAATACTCCAACATTTATCTCTTCTTCAACATATTCTAACCTTTTGGATTCTTTCCCAAATTTTGTTTCATTCTTTACATATTTGTAACTCTTGCAATTTACCATCTTTGTTACATCAATGTTTTCATTTTTCAAAGGAAAAATAGTCAAATCAGCACATGTTTGACATATTCCTTTTATGCAATTTATTTGTCTAGCTGCATCATCTATTTTGTCACATAAAATAGATGAGATGAACTCACTTCTTCTACTAGGAGGAGCATTTTCAAAACCATAAGTGTCTTCTACAAACTTTTGAAAAACCTGATAGTGAAGATCAAATTCAATATCATAACGACACCAACAGGTTTCAAACACTTTGTTTGTCCTGATATAATATGGCTTCAATTTTACAAACATTGTCTCCACAATCTTTATATTAGGATTTGAACTACAAAATGACATACATTTCATGTTGTGTTGTGTCCAACCAATGTTTCATATGATATTCATATTGATTAGCTGAAATTCTATGTCTGATAACATCTCTACTGTTTGATGAAGGACGTGTATTATCATTCTAAAATAATGTGACCAAATTATTGATTCCTACATCAATCCTATTAGAACAAGGAGCTCTACACATGATTTCCCAACTGACTTCCAAGGTGCTATCATCCAAAAGTATTCTCCTATTAACATATCGTGATATTGTTTTCCTACTAAAACTAAACTGAAGATCTTTTTCTTTTTTGGAGCATAGTGTTACCTACAATGGGTGTCAACATAACTTTTCTTGTAATGGTCTTATCTTTAGTTCGAGATAACTTCCCTATCTGGTTCAAGCCTTTCCTAAGATTTTCAATCATATCAGTTTGCATGTCAACAACTTTTCTCTTTTTTGATGTTGCATCTATACCCAAAAATTTTAATGCCCCTTCCAAATTTTTGTTTATAAGTACAACTAAAAGCAATTGATCTTGTTCAAGTGTTTCTAAATTATCAAATTTAGCCAATATTTATTTTTCTATCATATTCATTGACCTCTTCTTAGCAAGACTTAAGGGTTGAACATTACCAAGTGATCTCAAATTTTCCACATCCATTGTAAGTAAATGATCTAAGTTTCTATAATTAATATTTCTCTTTATAGTTTGAGCTAAATGTATATTTTCATCCATACCAGTAGAAGCACGTGATCCTGAACCTTCTCCAACATCAATTGTCTGAGCTTTCGTAGGGAGTGATCCCGACCCTTCTTCAATGTGCAATTCTTTGACTTGACTTGACCCTCCTACGTCAGCTTGTCCTTCACCTTCTTTAGTTTTATGATAATATGCCAATGCAGCTTCATGATTTCTTTGTTCAACACCAGGTGATATTTTTCTAGTAGATTTACGTTGTCTTCCCTTCTTGTTCCCCATTTCTTCTCTTCAAAAATATCTTCCAAATGTAATTTTTCTTCAAAAAATACTTTGATATAATATTTCTCCTCTTCAAATTTATGCCTTCGAAAAAAATAGAAATAAAAATCTTTATTCCAAAAATGCATTTGTAAAAATTGAACAATATTAGAAAAAGTGAATTACTTGCTGCAATTTGGTTAAAAACTAAAAACAAAAAGCTTTAGATTTATACCATTGTAAATTTTTCAAAAAAAAAAATTACAACATGGCTGACCTACTTCGCGCAAAGTAGTCAAAATAAAAATCCAGCGAGATGGTTTTCACCATATTTTTCACTCAAGGGGCTTCACACGAAGGGTGTTCACACGAAGCCCCTTAGACCCCTTCACGCAAAGGGGGTCTTCACTCCAAGACCCATAAAATGAAATTTTTTGTTTGAAAAAAAACAAGTCCTAAAAATTGGTCTTTCAAGGCATGGGACAAGGACCAAATCAAATGTTTTTCTCAAATACATGATGCCAAATGATGCGATTGAGAACAAGATTTCTAATGAATATAATTTTAATACATATTGAGTTCGTTATCACTTTCAAATATTACTCTAACTAAACATAGGTTGTTTGGTGATTCAACAACCTGTCTCTTCAAGGCTTTGGGAAAAATAGTAAATTACAAAAAAAAAATTATGAAAAATATGTAGGAAAAGAATATTTGTGTTACCTTTCTATATAATTTTTTTTTTTGAATTTTGATATATACATTTCAAGTTACAGTGATCAAAGTGACCTTATGTCTAAATTACAGTTACTGTCACTTTAAAACTTAATAAACTATGAAATATTGACCCAAAATAAATGAAACCAATTACATCCTCTAGATATTGAAGTCACAAATATAATTTTGAAAGAATTACATCGTTATCATATTTAAAAAAAAATTATACTGATCCAAGTGAAAGTCACTTATTAAAATCACAATTTTTTCACACAAACCACTTTTCGAAGGAGAAGGAAAAATGAATTTTAATTTAAAAAAAAAAAAATATTTAGAAACTAGAAAGAAAATGCTAAAAGACCCTAGTTTATATAATCTTCAAATTCCTTATAGTTTTGCGGCAATAGGTGTTTGAAAATGAAGTTTTTTCTCAAAATGTTGATCTCTGTGTAAAAGTTGTCCAAAAAGTGGGACACACTATTGTGGGATCGCCCTATCACAAAAATAACTCTATGATCAAAGGTTTACAACTTGACCTTGATCTCCCAGTTTGCATATTTTTAATCAGTTAGAATGATTAAAATAATTATAATTACAATGCGTGTCCCTCAAGAAATGGTTTTAAATCAAATCAAAACTCTAAATAGGTGTGTGCACCAAGATGTGGACCAAAAAGGGGGGTATAAGTGGACACATATTTTTTTGAAATCGGGTAAACCTGAACTTGGAACAGGAGTTTGAGGGTCATGCACTCAAAATAAGAAGATGTGTAAAAAATAACAATTGTATTACTCTGAAACTAGTTTTTAGAACACTAATTTTTTTAACACCCAATAAGATTAAGAGGGTCAAACCTCGCACGCACAAAAACATGTTCCTGATTTTTTTGGAAAAACATAACATAGTTGTTTCCGTGCGCGGTACAAAAGGTATAGTTATTTTCATTATTCTTTAAATCCCTTTAGTACGATGATAGGTAAGAGTGATATCTAGAAGTTGTGTACTATTTTGTAATTTTCTGATGAGTATTTTTTTTTTTATGATTTTTTGAAGTGATCGCATCTTGAAAATATGGTACCAGTTCGTGCGCTAGGCATAACATGCATAAAAATAATCGAAAATGAATTTTTTTTAAAAGTGTATAGAATCAAGTGTAGAACAATAATATATAATTTATTTGTAATTGATTGATTATTTTAAAAGTTATTTAAAAAATGGTAGACATATGTCTGTGAGTACAATCAAGACACTGGTAAAGAAAATTAAAGTTTACTATGCTAATGTTGTCCAAAAAGTAGAAAAATTTATATGGTTAGAAAGCTAAGAAGACGTATGAGATTATGGTGAAAATTATAAAGCTACCTAGTTGACAAATTGTAAACCCGATGAAGATAAAGTCGAGAATTCATCTTAAAATCTTGAAAAAATAGCTAAAAGAACAAAAATGGAGGGAAAATGAGCCTCCAAGACTTTGGGTCATTTTTCAAGCCTCTTCCTGAGCCATAACCCAATTAGGTTTCTAAATTTCAAATTACCCAATCATGTTCTAAAAAGAAAAAGGTACTTCAAAAACCGATCGGGTTCTGAAAAGAAAAAAGTACTTCAAAACCTGATCAGGTTTTGAAGAAGTAAAAACTATATTTTTTATTCTCCATAACCTGAGAGAGAGAGAGAGAGAGAGAGAGAGAGAGAGAGAGAGAGAGAGAGAGAGCTCTTGAAATGTTGAACCATTAGAAGCACAGAGCGTGACATCTAGATTAGCCAATGCTTTGCCTGAGATTTTCCGAAGCAACCCAATTTCCTCTTCTGCACTATCACTTTATTTTTCTTCCTCTGCACGCAAGATTTCAATCTCTTTTTGCATTATTTTAATTGTTCCCAATTGGTTCTCACTCTCTACATGCAATGATGAAATTTTCTGTCTCAGGGCTTGGATAATTTGACCAAGTTGATTTTCCCCATCTTCTCACAATAATCTCATCTCTTCTCGGAGATTTTCAGTAATTCCAAATTGTTTCTCACCCTCTGTCATAAGTATTTCATTTTCTTCCTTCACCCCGTGAAGTTTGTATAAAATAAATGTATGGTAATCTTCACAGTATTCAGGAGGCACAAATTGGTAACAATTCAAGAAGTAGGAATCAGAAAATGCACACCCTTCTTCACCAAACATTATAGATGGGCAACCTGAAATACATCTGGAAGTAGAGTTTCTCTCTTTGCTTTGGGCCATTGCAAATTAGTGAAAGTTTTCTTCTCGTCCCTCCAAAAAAATAGCTTATTTCAATGGTCGCCCATGAATTTTTTTAAATGGCCGATTGGTTGCCTTTCCTTCTTTCAATGGCCATCCATGATTTTTTCTCGATCTTCCAACCTTCCGTACATAGTTAATACAATTTAATTAATACCCTCCTAGTACATAGGTGTTTCAAGTCAGTGAAATTGTTCTCTATCTCTCTCTCTCTCTCTCTCTCTCTCTCTCTCTCTGAAGTAACCCAATCTCCTCTTCTGCACTCTCACTTTGTTTTGCTTCCTCTGCATGCAAGATTTCAATCTCTTTTTGCATTTTTTGAATTGTTCCCAATT
>MU227218.1:2193609-2205721 GCA_018584345.1 Thuja plicata
TGGATCTTGTAGTGCATGTGGTGGTATGAGAAAGTTGTGGATATGTCACCATCTAGAGAGAACAAATGAGATTGGAAATACAATAGTTTCTTTTGGAAAATACAAGACAATAACTTATGGTCTAAAAAATGGAAAAGAACTTAAGAGGTGTGAGTTAGTGAAAAATGATATATGCGTAGCTGATTTTATGAAGATAGTTAAAGAGAAACTAGTTTATGAGTACATACATCATTCACATAGAGCTAGGTGGTTGGATGAGAAATTCAAGATATGTAAGGACACTTTTCCCCTTGGTACGATTGTCTCCATTGTTGATTTTGCTGAGAATTCTACACTTAAATCTCAGAATGAAGTGCAAGCATTGTATTACCATTCTATACAAGTGATGATCTTTGTACATATAGTATTCTTGCATGCACATGATAGCACAGATGCAGATAGAAAGGTTTTAAGAGAGTATCACTTCTACATCAGTGATGATCGCACACATTCATCAAAGTTTGTGCAAGGTTGCTTCAAAGTTTTATATGATAATTTAAGGGAAAGAGGTATTGAGTACAACCAACACATAATATGGTCAGATAATTGCACCTCACAATTCAAGAATGCAAGGATGTTCTATTGGTTGAGTAGAATGTACGTGACAAGTCGTGTTCAACATTTTTAGAATTTCACAGAGGCGGGGCATGGAAAAGGCGAGCATGATGGTGTGGGTGCATGTGTAAAAAGAGCTCTTACCAGAGAAGAATTGAAGTACGAAGGTGGTGCAGAGTTAATAGATGTACAAAAAATTGTGTGATGGTGTAACTCTACAATGGGAACAAGTAATGAAGGTAATTCTATGGTTAATAGGTTTTTTTGGTTGATAAAAAAGTCTAACATTGGAAACTACCTAGATTGTTGTACACTTATAAGATCAAGTGACATGAACTCATTTAGAAGTTGAAATGCAGCATCACTTGGTATTTATACTAGATTAATGGCATGTTTTTTCTTTTCTTGTATGAATTTTGCATGGGAGGAATGAGAATCAAAAGAGTGGGTTGACGAATGGTCTTATACACCTTTGCAACCGCTTGATACATATCAACTTCCTAGAGCACTACAATTGAGCCAGTTTGAAGTATCAACGGATTTTGATCACATATCTGACCTAGTTGAACCAGGTAATTTCTCAATTTATTCTTCATTTTGAGACTTATCCCTCATTTTGAACCAGGTAATTTCTCAATATCTCAATTTCTTAAGTATTTATGGTGTTAACTTATCCCTCTATAAATTGCAGGTCATGTATATGCAGTTGTTGCAGATGAGAACAATGAGGAAGGTACCGATTACTTTTTGTGTCATTGTATTGAGGTAAAAAAGAAATTGACAACTACAGTCATTGATGGAGAGGGTATTGAGTACCCAATAGGATCCATTTCTGTGAAAGGGACATGGCTTAGAAGGTATGCTATCAAAATATAATGTGTTCTTGTTTGATGACTTTGAGACCTCTTACCATCATTCTATTACACTTTGTATGTTGAATTTTGTATTCCTTTATGCTTCTATGAAATGCAGGTACCCTATTGAAAAATCCAAGAATTGGTTGTTTGAGGACTATGAGACACATCTAGACATATTTTTTATTACTCGAGCCTTCTTGTTGCAACAAATATTGAATTGATAAAGTATACTGGTAGACCTCGTAATAAGAATTTATGGAAAGTTCATGAATCTAAACACGAGGCAATACATGACACAATAAGGGTTAGAGCCGATCCAAAAGGTTCGCTCAATTAGTTATGGGCCATCATGAAGAATCATTCTACAAATGGTAGAATTATTTTGACAATTTTGTATATAAATTTTGTGAAACAATCTAACTTTGCATTTCTGTAAATATAAATGACTATGAAGTGGTCCACATGCATATTTGGAGACCACATTTTGTATATTGAAAGAAGATCAAATTGTATATAAAAGTGGCCATGGGTTGATTTGTATATACCGAGGGTATTACAATTATAACAATGGCTCATGCAGTGGATATCTCATGTTTCTCTAAATTATAATAATGGTTCATGTTTAGTATTTATGTATGTAAGTTCATTTTCATATTATATCTTTGTCATGCATTGTATTTATGTATGTATGTTCATTTTCATATTATATCTTTTCCATGTATTGTATGTTTGAATTATTTTACATCTATTACAATCCAAATTATGGTGTTATATGTTATGCTTTGTGGACGTTTGAATTGTTTTACTTCTATTGCTGCCCAATTTGGCTTAGTGCACCTTGGGAACACTTCGGTCTGACTTGCACCAGAATTTTCTTGATGGTTCACAATTGAAAAAGGGTCTCCCCTAGCGTTTACCCAGCCAACTGGAGCTGATGGAGCTGACGGTTTGGTCCCACGATGAATAGTTTGAAAGATGTACCATTGAGAAACTTTCAACTGAGCAACACTGCAACTTTTTGCACCAATTGAGATCGGGTCAACAAATGGAATCTGATTGGAATCTCCTAAAAATGAGCCACATTCTTGTAGGCCTTCCCAAGATGGTCCTTGTACACTTCACAGATCTTTGATATCTCTCACGAGGTCTGAGATATGGCTCTCCAAAAGTTGCTGCCCAATTTGGCTTAGTGCACCTTGGGAACACTTCGGTCTGACTTGCACCAAAACATTCTTGATGGTTTGCAAGTGAAAAAGGGTCTCCCCTAGTGTTTACCTAGCCAAATGGAGCTGATGGAGCTAAAGGTTTGGTCCCATGATGAACGGTTTGAAAGATGCACCATTGAGAAAATTTCAACTGAGCAACACTGCAACTTTTTGCACCAACTGAGCTTGCGTCGGAAAATGGAATCCGATTAGAATCTCCCTGAACTAAGCCATTTTCTTGTAGGCCTTCCCAAGATGGTCCTTGTGCACTTCACAGATCTTGGATATCTCTCACGAGGTCTGAGATATGGCTCCCCAAAAATTGCTTCCCAATTTGGCTTAGTGCACCTTGGGAACACTTCGGTTTGACTTGTGCCAGAACATTCTTGATGGTTTGCAAGAGAAAAGGGGTCTCTCATAGTGTTTACCTGGCCAACTGGAGCTGATGGAGCTGCTGGTTTGGTCGCACGATGAAATGTTTGAAAGATGCACCATTGAGAAACTTTCAACTGACAACACAACTTTTTGTGCAACTTTTGACAATGTTGCAAAATGTTGCTATTAGGACCTCTAGACCTATTTAAAGGACTTATAAGATCCTTAGATTCTTTAGGGTGTCCAACCCACTTAAAAAGGTATTGTTTATACATATTCTTCCTAGTCTTTTTGATGACCTTTATGTCAATGATCTTCTCAGGCTTCTTGGGTTGATGAGGGGGTATAGCTGCAAGATCTTCCTGCAAATCTTCAACATGGATCTCTGTACCTACATCCTAATGACCTTTATATGGTTTTAGATTAGAAATATTGAATATAGGAGATATACCTAGGCTAGAGGGAAGTAATATCTCATAACAATTCATTCCATGCTTCTTCAAGACTTTGCAAGGACCCGCTTTATTTATGAGTGACTTTGTATGGTTCCCCTTAGGCAACCTCTCCTTCCTCAAAAAAACCCACACCAAGTCACTAACCTGAAATTGTACATCCCTCCTTCTCTTATCTACACTTTCTTTGTACTTTTCTTAACTTTTTTGGAGTGCCAACCCGACTTGATCATGTACCTCTTCCATTTTGTCTGCAAATTGTTCACCATGAGCACTCACTTGCCCATCTTTGGGAATATCTCTCAACTCCACTATGTCCCTTGGATTCTATCCATATACAATTTGGAGAGTGATTTTACCCGTACTTCTATTCATACAATCATTGAACAAAAATTCAGCTTGTGGAAGTATATTATCCCACTTCTCCCCATATTGTTTTGTTAAGAATCTCAATAGGTTTCCCAATGACCTATTGACAACTTCAGTTTTCCCATCCATTTGGGGATGGTAAGATGAAGTAAAATTCAAGTTTGTTCCTAACCTCTTTCATAAGGTCCTCCAAAAATCACCAATAAACTTTACATCCCTATCTGACACAATGGTTTGTTGAGGTCCATGTATCCTCACTATTTATTTGAAAAAAAATTGGCTACATAGGTTCCATCACTTGTTCTTTTACATGGAAACAAGTGTGCCATCTTACTGAAACTATAAAATATTACAAAGATACTATCAAAGCCTTTTTGAGTTCTAGGCAAACCCTTACAAAATCCATACTATAACATTCCCAAGGTCTTGTAGGTATGGGAAATGGTTGGTACAAACCTGCATTAGTTGAAGTACCTTTTGCTTTTTGGCATACAGTGCATGTTTCCACAAATATTCTCACATCTCCCTATATTTTGGGCTAATAGTAATGCCTTTTTACCCGCTCTAGGGTCTTATCCAACCCAAAGAACCCACTCATGCTTCCACAATGTTTTTCTTTCATAATGTTATCCCTCATTAAACACCTAGGGATGTACAATTAATGTCCTTTGAACAAAAAACCATCTTGAAGTAAATAATTAGAATATTCAACATGATAAGCCTATGAAAAATCAGAGTAAAGGTTGTATATTTCATGAAAATCCTCATCACTTTCATACATACCTTTTAAGTAGTCAATACCCACACTTTGCAATCTTATCTCTTGCACTTTCATGGCTCTTCTGCTCAAAGCATCTACCACCTTGTTAGCAACTCCTTTCTTGTGTTTGATTGAAACAATATATATGCTTGAGATTCAACTCACTTCATGCATTTGTGGCTTAACTTCTCCTAGCTATTCAACAAGCTAAGGGCTTGATTGTCAGTGAAAATGACAAACTCCTTTGGAAGGAGATAACGTATCCATGTTTTAAGGCTTGTACTAAGGCATACATTTCCAAATCATAAGAGGAATACTTCCTCTTTGCCTCATTCAAATTTTCACTGCAAAATGAAATGGGTCTCCCCTCTTGACATAAAACAACCCCTATTGCCACATTAGATGCATCACACTTAATTGTAAAGAGTTTTTGAAAATATGGAAAATCCTCTATAGGTTTATTTTCTACCTTTTGTTTGAGACTTTGAAAATCCTCCTCGGCCTCCTTGTTCCACACAAAATTGCACTTCTTCCCCCCTTTCATTGTATCCAAGATTGGTGCACAAATCTGACTAAAAACCCTGACAAACTCCCTGTAAAAAGAAGTCAACCCATGGAAGATTCTAACCTATGTCATGGTCCTTGGAGAGGTCCAATTCAAGATTCTCTCCACCTTCTATGGATCCATCTTTATTCTCTAACCTAAAATTAAAAAACCAATGTACACCAATTCTCGCTGCATGAAAACACACCTATCCAAGTTGATTAGAAGATTTTCCTCTTGCAATCTTGTAAGGACCAAATTCAAAGGTTTTAAGTGCTCATCCTTAGTCTTACTAAATACAAGGATATAATCTAGATACATAATTAAAAATTTTCCAAGAAATGGTTTCAAAATTTCATTCATGAGCCTCATGAATGTACTCAGATCATTTGACAACCCAAAAGGCATCACCCTCAATTCATAGAGGCCTTCATTAGTTTTAAAGGTTGTTTTCCATTCATCTCCATCCCTTATTCTCATTTGGTGGTGTCCCCTTTTCAAGTCCACATTTGATTATTACCTTTCAGCCCTATATGGTCTAACAAGTCCTCAATCCTAGGCATAGGAAACCTATACCTAATAGTAATTCTATTTATGGCTCTAGAATCAATACATAATCTCCAAGTCCCCTCTTTCTTGGGTGCTAATAGGGCAGTGATTGTACAAGGGCTCAAGATTTTGGTTATCAAACCCTTGTTCAAAATTTCTTGGATTTGTTTAGACATTTCTTCATTTTTTTGGGGTGTCAACTTATATGCTTCCTTGATTGGGAGTGTGGCTCCAGGGATTAGGTCTATGTTGTGGCTGATCTCCCTAATTGGGGTTAGGGTTCTTGGTAACTCCTTGGTTACATTATCCTTATACATCTCTAGCAAATCTGTTATCTCTTTAGGACCTACTCTCCTAGGTTCCTCTTTCTTCCTATGCACCTTTCCATCTTCTTGGTTTAGAAACACCACTAAGGCATAACAAGGAGTATCCTTGTCCTTCAATAATTTTAGGAATTATTTTCCTCCTAAAAACAAAAATTTAGAATCTTTTTTTTCTTCACCATTATCAGGAAGGGGTAGTAAATTTACCTTCTCACCTTTGTATTTGATGGATTATGTGTTCTTTTTTCCATCATGGTGTGCCTCCAACTCACACTGCCATGGTCTCCCAATGGGCCAGTAACATGTATCCATTGGTACTATATCACATAATACCTTGTCCTTGTATTCTCCAATCTGAAACTCTATCCATGCTTGCTCCTCAATGACTTTATGCTTCCCCTTGGTGAGCCATGACACCTTGTAGGGTGTGGGATTTGGAATCCTTTTCAAAATTCAGCTTTTCAACAACTTAAAGGGACACCAGATTGTCAATAAAACCAGAATGAATAACCACTCTATATACTTTACCTCCCACCTTGCTTGTGGTTCTAAAAAGTGCCTTTCTTTGGGGTGGCTCTGGTGGACTAGGTGTCTTGATCAAAGTCCTCCTCATCATGAGAAATTCTCCTTTCTCTGGTATTGCAAAGGATTCATGAGAGTGTACACTTAGGGAGTCTTCATCTCTCACCAAATTTTCTCTCCTCTCACCTTGTTTGTTTCCCTTTTTAGGACACTTTGATGCCAAGTGTTCAGGCTGATGATACCTAAAGCATTTGATTGTATTAGGGAATCTTCCCCCAAACATCCCTCTAGAGTTTGATCTTATTCCCATAAATGAACCTCTAGAGCTTCTTTCTCCTTGGGTACTTTCATGGCTTGATTCCCTGAATTCCTTGGGAGCTTGTCCTCTTCCACTGGTTATACATCTGCATCTACTTCCAAAGTCCTTTTATCCTCTCCTTCTACCTCCTTTTTCATGTATTCTCTTGAGTTTATCCCCAACATTAAATACTAATTGATAACATTTTTGTACTATGGTAGGGCTACTCAAACTGAGTTCATCTTGTGTTGTAATTCTCAATCCTTTCATGTAGCTTGTAAGATTCACACTCTCAGTTTTTGCCACCTTGGACTTCAAGAAAAGTCTTTGGAGCTCCTTAGTATAACTTGAGACATCCAACTCCTTCTGCCTCAAAATAATCCTCCTCTTATGAATTTGCACTTCATAATTTTCAAGAATGTATGCCTCTTTGAGTAAGGCTACCATTCTTTTTCAATTAGTGATTTGATTCTTTCCTTTCTTTGCCCTTTCATCTTGAGTGAAATTACACCACATGAGTGCATATCCTTTCAAATTTGACTTTGCAATTTTCACCCTCTGATTTTTCAAGGATGTCTTCATAGTCAAAGAATCTTGTGAGAGCATCAACCCAATCCATAGCTTCATTAAGGTCGATCTTTCCACTGTACATTGGTAGATCTAGTTTAACATCCATTGTTCTCCTTTCCATGGACTTCAAGGTCTTCAAGAGTAGCCTTTGGTCTACAAGAACCTCTTCCTCTTCCTTCTCAAGGGGTTCTTCATCACTGCCTTCCTCTTCATCTCCAAAGTTTCCACCACTTCTTATATCAACCTTCCCTTTGAGTCTTTCCACTTCTCTCCTCAAATATTTGTTCTCTTCCATTTGTTCTCTCACTATTCTTGCAAGTTCTACATTTTTTATCTTTGATGGGATCTTAGTGTCTCCCTCTTCTACAAACATGGTTTATAATCCTCCTCTTAAGGATCTCTCTTTCTCTAATACCACGTGATGCCGAGCTCCCAACCTACTAACTAAATTGAACTAACTCAAGTCCTTACTTGATCAAAACAAGAATTCTACCCCTTTATATTGGTATATCTCAGGCTAGGGCTCCACACCTTCAATTTCTTCTTTCTAACTTACCAAATCTTCATATTGAATCCCCATAACCCCTTTTAGAGTTTCTCTCCATCATACACATCACTTTGTGTTGATTCTCCCCTATTCCCTAAGTGTCTCTGGTCCACCCTCCTTTCTCAAAGATACTCCAAATCAATTACCAAGTCTTAGGATCTACCCAATATTCTAAAATAACTTCCTTGAAACTTCTCAACACAACCAAAATCAACTCTTTGGTTCCTAGTTCACCAACTCCACAAGGGCCTATAATACACTTGTTTTCTAGTAGCCCTTTGTGAACACATTTTATAGTTTTTATTCCAAATATCCCAAAGGACCTAGAAAATAAATTGTAATATAAAAACATACTTGTTAGGGTAGAAATTTTAACAAAGGGATAGGTGTTGAAACCTTGGACAACTCCTCTAAATTGGAAATCCTCACCTTGGCTTAAAAGGGCTAATTAGGGAACCTAAAGAAGTAAGTGGCCTTCAAACCTTGGACTTATTTGATCCAACACTTGTAAAACATTTCAACACATGATAGAACATAAATTATCCATTTTTGGGTCTTGAAATGATGCCCATCAAAAGTTATGGGGTCTGCAAGCATCAAGCCTATGCTTCTCTGCTAGTCACATATAGATGCCTGGCTAGGGTTTCATGCATATATCTCCAAAACTGGAACCTCCCACTCTAACACCAAATGCATCATAAAATAAACTTTTTAAGCTCCAATATAACTTGGAACTATATTTTCCCATGGTTACATCTTGTTAAAATAATGACAAAATATAAACAGCTAGGAAATTATTTAATCAAGAGCTAGGAATAAGAAGATTTACCATGAATAATCACAAAACTAGGAGCATTCACCAAAGTGAAATACAACAAAGGAGACAATATTTTTAAGGGGGAAAAGTGTAAAAAAATCCCCGTGATATAATGAATGGGCAAAAAATGCCTAAGAAAGAGAGAGAGAAAAGGAGTGAGAGCTAAGCTCATACAATAGTATTTTGAGAAGAGTAATTGTTGAAAATTGAAGAGAGAAGGAGAGACATCTCTTTAATAGAGAGGTGAGGAGGGATTTACATTGTAACTCCCATTTCTATGTATGCCACATTTCATAAAGTGTGTGCCACTTGTGTTATTTCCTCTTAGGGAGGAATCTAAGGGATACCTTGGTTTATCCCATTTAAATAATACAACCAAGGGATAATAAAATACATAAAATGAATTATCCTCACAAGAGGAAAAAATAGGTGTAGGGATTCCATAGGAATCACTTACTTACATAATGCAAGTAAAGATTAATTTCTAACACCCCCCTTTAATCTTTAATTGGGGTTTTACAAAAATATGCAACTTGATAATCTTTCTAGTAGTAGAGGAGGTAAATTTGCTTGTCTTCACTTTGTGTTAATATGAGGTGATGGTGAATTGATATATGATTCGATCATGAAATAGGGGTCCTTTGAGTGTTGCAATACATAGGTTTAGGTGCTTGTTGAGATAGGCCCAAATATTCAAGTACACGTTGAGGTTGATCATAGTTTCTTCTCCAAGAAATATTACCTGAAAAAGGATAATAACCAAAAGTGGATCTCCCATAATTGGGATCTCCCTTTAGATATGAATCATTAAAATGTGATAAATTAAAAATAGATTCAGAATCATTAAATACATCATTCATTTCATAAAGAGATTTTGTAAACCAAATGAAATCATCACTAGATGCAGAATCAAAAGTAAAGCTAGTATAGTCACTGTTAGAGTAGTCATTAGTATAGCTAATAATTAAATCATTTAATTATTAGTCTATTTACTCTTTGCTTAAGTTATACTTAGGTAGCTTATTAGTCTTTAGGGTTTTGGTATCCTTTTATAAGGACTCACCGCTTTACTTTTCATTAAGGAGAAGGAGATTGTATTTTGTAATTCAGTAGTTGATAATAGAAGCTTTTTTCTTTCAACATGGATTTCATGTCTCTGGATTTTTGGCCGCCATAGCTCTCTATTCTTCTGTCTTTACTTCCAGTTTGTGACAGTCTTGCATGCAGGTGTTCTTGGGTGGATTTTTTTTCCTCAAATCTAACATGGTATCAGAGCCATTCTGCAGCTGGTTGTTTGTGTTTTGTTGAAACATTCCAGTCACAAAGGGTTTTAGAGATTTTTCCATGTTTTTTGTTATATTTCAAGGGTAGGCTTTGGTTATGGTCACTTTGGGCTCAAACAGACATTGCCATTGAGCTTAGAGGACCCCAAAACCCTAGAAATGACATAAAATTTATCCATTTTGGACTACTAGACTTTGAGGCAAAAAAATTTTGGTTCCTATGCCGTACGGCATAGAAACCGAGGCAAAAAAATAAAAAAAATATTAAAAAAACCTATTTTTAATGGTTTTTTTTTATGTGCGGGCTTTGTTTTTTAAAACGCGCTGCCGCAGGACTGCCACCACACCACCGGGGCTTGGCCACCGCCGACAGTGCCTCCCGTTGTCCTGCAGGCTCCGCCCTCCTCCGGTGCCCCTACTCCACGGCCCCTACTACCCCTGCCACCCTCCACTCCTTGCACCACCCTCTGCGGCCTCTGCCGCCCCTGCGGCCCGCTCAACGGCCCCCGCCGCCCTACCAGCTCCCCTGCGCTACCCCACTTCAGCCATTTGCGCCGCTCCGTCGGGGGTCTCTGCTCCTCCGGTGGCGTGTTTGTGCTAGCCCCCGTAGGCTTATGTGTTTAGGCGGTCAGTCCTATGAGGGACCAAGGGCTTCGGTCCAGCCCCTGCACGCACCATGCACCCAGGGGCCAATTGTTTTAGCCCCAGGAGCTTATTTCTAGCCTTTTGGAGCCCTTTTGACCCCCCGGGACTGTTTTCGCTCTATCTTGAGCATTCGGGGGTCTTTTTCTGACTTCCATATACCGTCAGAAAGCTCTTTCTGAGAAATTTATGATGATGGTAGTTAGGGTTTTGGGTTCTACTATTTTGATAGCATTTTTTGCTGTTGAAGTCTGATGTTTGTTTTTGCCTTCCGGGAGCCCTATCTGGCTCATCCAGACTCCATTTTTGGCAAACCAGATATCGTCGAAAAGATGGTTTAGTGAACTATTCAGTTGCAAAGGTATTTTTTTAGATTCTACTCCAAGTTTTCTCTCCTCCAAGTTTGGCAGTTTATACACTCTAGTGAATTGCTTGGTTCTACAGGTCCTGGGATCTCTTCTTCTGATTTTCTAGCTCACTCTTCTTTCTAACTTCTGAGCTTGTTGTATCTCTACTGTTGCATCCTTTTTCTGTAAAGGCACTGAGATAAAGTGCCTACTTCTACATTTCTGGGATCTTGTACACCTTGTATGGTTTTTGTACTCGCACTCTATTATACAGTGCCATGGGGGGTTATGATGATTATGTCATTTTAGGCGCATCCACCTTTGTCAAGTGAGCGTACCTTCCACAATATTAGCCCATGCTTTGTGTCGGTGAAACCACCATTTATCTTGTGTTTGTACTTCTATTGCACTGTTGGTGTTCTTGGTTCTTTCTTCTGCAGATGTTTCTGGCATTGCATTTCAGTGTTCCTGTCACCTCTCCCAGTTCAGCATTATGGGGGGGTTCACCTGTTGGTTCTATTGCTTCCTGGTTTGATTGATCAGCTCTTCAGACATTGTCTTCTCTACCTGGTCATGCACTTCAGTGGGGGTTCCAGCAGTTTCTTCTGACAGAGTTTACAGTTCCATGCTTCGAAGATGCTTCTTGCTCATTCTTGTTCCTCTCTCTCAGACTTTCCCTAGATTGAAGGTTTAGTTTCCATCATCTAGTTTATTTCTTGTACTTGGGTACTTGATCAGGCCTTGTTGCTGGGACCCATCTTTCCTTCTTTTTGCAGTAGTCTTTAGCTATTTTTCTTCTCCCTAAGTTACACTTAAGGGGGGGTGTTAGAGTAGTCATAGTATAGATAATAATTAAATCATTTAATTATTAGTCTATTTACTCTTTTCTTAAGTTATACTTAGGCAACTTATTAGTCTTTAGGGTTTTTCCCTTTAGGGTTTTGGTATCCTTTTATAAGGACTCACCGCTTTACTTTTCATTAAGGAGAAGGAGATTGTATTTTGTAATTCAGTAGTTGATAATAGAAGCTTTTTTCTTTCAACATGGATTTCATGTC
>MU227218.1:2219241-2229470 GCA_018584345.1 Thuja plicata
TTATCTCTCAGAGCATATCCCATTTTGGAATCAAAGGCATTTAAATAAGTTGCTAGACATACCTCTTCATCTAGCTTTATCTTTTGGAATAGCTTATGCATAGCTCTTTGAAATCTTGTGTTAAATTCAGTAACCTCTTCATTGTAATTTTTCTTGATGTTATTGAACTCATTCAATAAAAAACCTTTATTTGTTTTGTCTCCATACTGATCTTTAAATAATTCAATCAACTCATCCATAGAAACGACAGAGCCATTAGCAAGGCTTCTAAACCATTCTCTTGCATCCTCAACAAGGGACTAAAAAAATAACTTCATTAGTACATCTTCATGGGTGATATTCAAGTCATCAACAAAGTCAATGAATTTCCTTAAATGTGTTTCACAAGAAATCACATTATTACCAGCAAACTTTGGGAGCTTTTCTCCTATATCACCCACATCTTTAGGAAAAGCATTAGGTTACCCAGGGATACCAACAAAAATCAAATTGTTTGTACCTCTCATTATGCAGTGGTTTACTTTGAAAACTATCATCCTCTTTTACCGTACTAGTTTTTCCTCTAAAAGTTGTATTATGCTCTGGTCCAGTATAAGAATATTTTGAAGATTGTAAAAAA
The DNA here is from genome assembly GCA_018584345.1 of Thuja plicata. NCBI lineage: Eukaryota > Viridiplantae > Streptophyta > Pinopsida > Cupressales > Cupressaceae > Thuja > Thuja plicata. The sequence continues at coordinate 2,219,861 of MU227218.1, forward strand.
TCCATCTTTTTCTTCATTTCAATTATGGCAGCTTCCATTTGTACCTTTTCCAACATTTTTTCCATGGTTTCTTTTACAATTCTCAATTTTTCTAAATCAATTTCTAACTTGGACATTTGTTCAACAATAGTCTTCTGAAATTTAGGTTCTTGATCTCTATGTTCAGCCATCTTTTGTTTACCCTTATTTATTTGTAAAATAGAAGCTTTATGAATGGATGATATTTCTTTGTTTTTCTGAGACTTCTCTGTTTCTTTCATAGTTTGGTGTTTCGGAAGTCTTTTTCTATTTTTATCAAGAGCCTTATGATCATTCCTTTTCTTTCTCATTTCTCTTTCCTTTTTCATTTGTTGAACTAGGGCAAGTTGCTTTAAAATAAACTTCTCTTCATTGGCCAGCATATCAGAAGGCGCATCTTCTGAATCTAAACTAGGTGTAGTAATCTCTTCTCTCTCATTTGAAGTGGAAGTGACTATGGGTGTATCTAATACTCTTTCAATAGCCTCCTCATAATCTAAAGTATTTCCATCATGAGAGTGTTGAATAGTATTCATATCATTCCTGATATTTACCTCTTCACCCCCTAAAGGGGTTTCATTCATATCAAATTGATTTCTCTTTTTCCTCCAAGAGGTTCCAACCCTTGAAGATGATGGGATCCCTTCATGTAATACCCTCTCTAGATCAGTTCTCACTTTTGACCTAGTATTCATTCTATAAGACATTTATTTCTTTTGCACTAATCTCAGAGATGTCCCTTTTAGAGTCGCCACCCAAGACTTGGGATGAATACTTATCAAGAGAGTATTTAACAATAACCATAAATATATTTGTAAAAAAGTTTAGACTTTAAAGTGCCAGAGATCCTGATTAATTGGGCAAGAGATATTTTGCAGATCCTTGACAAAACCTTTTAAAATCTCTAAGATTTCCCAGTAGAGTCACTAATTTGTTAGTAATTTTTCTTGCAACACTTACCTAATGATGACAGTATACCTGGTATAATTGAATGCAACCTTTTTTAGGTAAGAGAAATGCTAATTTCTAAGAATTGGATAATATCCTTCTTCATTTTTGAGCTCCAGAGACTCAGGCAGGTTTTACCTTTTAAAGATTACTGATATCTCAGTCTATGTATTTGGTGGATTGTTTCATTCACTGGGTATGAATCAAAACCTCACTGTAACAACTTATAGAACACTTTAGAGATTGCAATGACTAACTTAAAACAAAGTACTACAAGCCAAGATATTTTTTTGAGAACATAAACCAATGAGTTAAGGATTTTCATCCTTCTTCCTTTTGATTTTAGGAGGGATAATGTGATTATTCACTCTCTAAAGAATCAATAAAGTGGACACTGTCCTGCTGACATAAGTCCTTGATGAATTCAGCTGATATATTTTAGGGACTAGTGTGTTTGGAATAATTTTGAATGTTTTGAAAACTTAGATGATGATAGATTATCAGACCCAGGTCTAGATCAATGCCAGTCCTTTGGGTTACAGAGTCAAAAGCTTGAAGTTTCACATAAACAAAACACTGTAAGCTGCCTTACAACCTACATGCAATTAGGATAAGTTGCCTTACAAACTATCTGATTACCTCTAAAATAATGTATCAAATCCTTAAATACTGATATGCTTCCTGAAACTACTCACAAAACTTAGTTCTTTATGTGAAAGTAACTTGCAAGTAATTAGATAGTCACCTTGTAACCAAAATGCTTCAGACTGCCTTACAATCTTAAACATAAAAAAGCATACACAGGAAATAAAGAGACAACAATAAAGGAGAGTAAAATTGCACCATATTTTATTGATGTAATCCTTCTTTCATACATAAGAAAAGCTTTGAAGCTTGAAAGAACACATGCATAGATTTAGAAAGACTGATTCTTTTTGCTATAATTCATCCTCCTTTTAAAATACAATTCCCTTCTATATATAGGTCTTCAACCATCTTGGAATCCTTTTTCAAAAGGATGCTACAAGCTTCGGATGGTCTCAGAAAACCTAACCCTAAAACTACAGAAGAGACAAAAAGAAAGAGAAAGAAGAAGTGGTGGAATGACCAAGTCAAAAAGATAGAAATAGATATTCTTTGTTCTTCTCCCGATCTAGCGACTTGAATCTGATAGTATACATGGTAGATGTCAATAGTTATGTTGAGTCTGAAGGACCGTTCTTTTAGGTTTACCTACATTCTCCTTTTGCAATAACTATCCTCTTTATCTTCAATAGTGAGGTATCAAGTAGTCATCCTTACTCATCATCCAAAATTTCTTCTTCAACTGCTGGCTTCTTTCTCTTAGGTGTAGTCATCACTTTCCATGCTTTCACTTCATCATCTGATGGCCACTTGAAGTCTTGAGTACTCTGTATTTGGACCTTTTGCCTCTCCGATCTCACATCAGTGATATTTTTGACATCTGATAGAAACTTGTTGATATCAGTCTCTGCCTTGAAAGCTTTGTCCAATATTTTATTGAATCCTTCTATATCAATATCTGTTCCTGAAATAAATGCCTCATTACTAGGCATTTTACTGTCAAACTCACCCCTCCAGGCATCTAAGGCCTTTATTTGATCATCATCTCCTCTTAAGGAAGGTATAAATTTGTTAAAATCATCAGAAAAGAGGCTTAACTTTACCTCTATTTGGTTCAATTTGCCCTTAAAGAATGAGAGAGCAATGTTAACTCTTTTTATCTCATCTTCAACTTCAGTGACTATTTCTGGTAAATCTGATCTTAGGGCCTGCAATGATGCTAGTTTCTCAAATAATTGCACCCTAGTAGACCACTTAGTAAAATAGGGGTTTAGGATAGCCAAATACCCCATCACCTCAGTATGCAAAGCTGGCAATTTTTTATAGGTATTAATTACAACATTAGCTTTATCTTTTAGAATTTCAATTCTATGTTGTAACACACCTTTCAATGCTCTTAAAGCAATTGCATTTCCTTTCTCTTCCTCAAATTTTTCCTCAACCACCTCCTCAGACTTTTCTTTGTCTTCAATTTGCAGGGGCTGTGGTTGCATAGGTACATACATTACCTCAGGTTTTGCTTCCAATTCTTCCGTTAATTTATTTATCATCTGATCCCACTGATAAAGTTGCACCTGGCACAATTCTCTATCTTTTGCCAATGCGCTAGTCTCTTCCACCAATGTGCTACACCTATCAAACAATTGTTTAGTTTTGTCTTCATTCAAGTGAGCCCAGTGTGTCATGATTTGAGATATCTCCAAATCCCCTGAATTTTGCATCGTCCACACCATTTGACTGCCCACCATATTCTCCTGAATATTCACCACTTGAGGCTTTTGATCTTTTGGGCATAGGCTCCACATTGCAAAGGCCTGAGACTTTGGGCTATACCCAAATCGTTTTATTACATCACCTATCTAGACTTCACTAGCCATCTTGAGGTCTAGCTGTTTCCTTATTTGATCAATTATGAAGGCGGATGCTAAAGCCCAACCCTCAGCCAATAGTATCCCACTTCCTTGTACTAGTTTCCTGACATCCTCTGGTGAAATATCTTCATTTTCAAGATCATAGTTTTGCAAAGCCACGAATGCCTCATTAGTTATGGTCTCTTTACCATCAACTGTCAGTTCTTCTCTTATTTTTTATTTCTTATACCATCTCAGGAAGTCTTTGAACTCCTCAGTTTTCACAAAGTTATCATCATTCAAAATTCTTGTTGATGAATCAATCTTTCATCAATACAAGCCTTAAGAGGCACTTCAACCTCATCCTCTAAATTAGGCTATTGTTTCTTTCCCTCCCTAATTGCTTTTCTTAGGTTATGATCATATAACCTATTTTCAGGTACTAAGGCCTTAGCCTTATCTTTCTTCTTATTTTTCCCTTTAGTTGAAGGATGACCTATCTGTAGTTTCTTCCTCTTTGCAGCAGGTTCTTCTATATCATCTGGTTGGGTGACTACTGTCAAATCCACAATGTGGCCCTCTGCTCCTTGCAACTGTGGCATTTCAACAATGTCTTGGTGTGGTGGGGCATACCTAGTAGGACATGCATAATCACTGTCACTACTACTATTGTATTTAGACTCTACATAATCAGGTGTCTGAGCACCTTTCTTGTCAAGAACCATATCAAGTTGTTCTATAAGCACATAATAGTTGTCTATCATGGCTTTAATCCTGTCAAAATATGGGAGATCAGGGTAAAAACCCCCAAAAGCTAACCCATTCCTCTTTATTTTCCTCTCAAGATTTAACAGCTCTTGAATCCTCAGCCTTCTTGTATGAATATCATCTTCATCTAAGATATTCCTTGTTGCATCTCCCTCTATGCATTCACAGTGGACATTAGTATTGGGGATTGTAGGAGTATATAATTTTCTTACCCCTACCATAAAACCTTCTGGGTCAATATATCTATAAGGAGCTGCCCCCATTCTGTATCCTTCCAACCATTGACCCACTTCATCAATAGCACCCTTGCCAATTGTGAAGTTAAAGATTTTGAATTGCCTAGGGGTCAAAGTCCCCTTCTTATTTGGCACAAAATGCTTATTGTCTATCAACAATAGCTGCCATATAAATTCCATTGCTGCCACTCTTGCTAGTACATAATATGGTAATAGATGAGGTGGGTGAATACACCCATATACCCTGATGACTGTATAATTTTCTTCCAAAAAGAAATCACCCCAATTATGCTTTCCACCCCACCTATTTGTGTATTCACATGGCCTAAGAAGTTGTATAACTTTCAGTGGGATTCTTGTTCTGCTGATCCCCAAACTCTGTACTATTGGATACACAACCCAATTCTGAAAAGCAGAATAATCACAGTCCCTAGAAATGTAATTTCAAACCCTCACCCAAAATTGGATAGGATTCGGTCCTGCTTGGTAGAACCTCTGAGGAGATATATTATTAACATCCATGATAACAAAATTGAAATGCAAAAGGAGATGCATGAGAATGGAGTAGTGTAAGAACTTGGGCTCCTTCTCCTTTGGGTCTTTTAATTTTTTCTGTGTTGCAATGAAACCCTGATGCATTTCATCTATGATATGCTGAATATAATTATAACTAGTATTAGAGTGGACCTCTTGCACGTCCAACACCATCATCAAAATTCCTACACTAATCTTCTCTGCATCAACATCTATCCCTAGCACTCTACATAGGGCATAGGCAACGTACTTGATGTAGAAGTGTAAATGCTTGTAATAATACGGGTTGGTCCCAGACATAGGATCTAAATACTTTCTCACTTCTTTCAGCATATGTTTCAGCAATTGGCCTCTAGCAATACCAGGCTTCAATGTATATCTTTGTTGCTGCTTTGTCATGTCAATTCTAGTGGACATGGTGCTGTATAAGCCGAAGGCTTGCATGAATGAATTTCTGTTCAATATTAATAAGGTAGTGCCATCATCCCTTTTGGTGGTCTTAGACAAAACATCATAATGATTGGCTAGGTATAAGAACAAGTCTACATATACGAAGACATAAGGAACAATTAACCTAGCTAAACCACAGGTCCAAGGGTTTGATACTTGAATGGCTTTGTCAGAGTTCTTATAAAAATAATTGAAAAGAGAAAAACCTATTGTTCCTAGAGTAGCAACATCTTGAAAATCATGGTAGTTATCAATTAGCACATTTTCATTTGCCTTTTTATTCTGAGTCGAACCAGGAAGCAAACAAAGGAATTCATCTGAATAATTAACTTTTCCCTTAGCCTCGTCTTCCACCCTCTCACTTTCACCACTAGTCGAGCCTACAGTGACCGCTCTGCTGATGTTTTTAGTACTTGAATCTCTTCTTCTTTACCGGTATTGAAACAAATCTATCACTGAGACTCACAGACTGTCCTGTGCACAATTCTGGAAACAATGAGCTTTTAAACCATAGAAAAATCTGTAGATTTTTGAATTTTTACTCTGTCAGGCAACCTAGCTCTTCAAGTTTTGAAATTCTGAAATCAAGGTGAATGCAAGTGAATAAGCCATCAACTCCTTATAGTAACCATTTGAAGTATGTGGCTCATGATTTTGAGAACATCAATTCTGTCTTTAATTCCACATACTGTGAACATAATTGAAAACCTAGCCGTAGTTTCCTGAGTGTGATAGGAAAATCAAATTCATAAAACTGAATCCTCAGAAAAAAATTATAAAATTCAAATGAGCTTACATGTCAACCTTGGATTGGCCCATTGTCATACATCTCAGCTACCCTTTTTAGCACAATAATCAAAATCTGAAAATCTGATTGGCCGATGAATGATTCATACTGACATATTTGATACTTCCGCCTTTTTACAGAATTGTGCATTAAGCGACCACCTGACTGCACTTATTTTCTCTGTCACTGACCCCAATCCTTAACCTGTGTTTTATCTAGAGACATGGTGACTACACAACTTCCTTACCTTTGCTAACCACAGTTATCATTTGGCGATCACGCGACACAAGGAAATCAAAGTCACAAATGGTTATCACTAACCCACATTTTTTTATGAGACTATGCGACTAACTGTTAATGTTAATTTCTACAGTTATCTCTTAGTCACCAAATGTTAACTTTCCTCTGCCAGACTGCGCGACTGCCCTTAGTCGTTCAATCACTGAATGAAAATGTTGAATGCCAAAAAATTCTTGAGACATCACAACAAAGCATCCTACCCTTTAATTTATCTGATGACCTCACGACATACCCTTAGCCGCTGAGTCGCGAGGACTTTTCTCCTTAGGCTCTTTTATTCTCAGACCTAGTGACTATCGTAGGATCTTTTAATGACTTTGTCTGATGGCTGTTGCTTAATCACCAACTAATTTCTTATACCCTAAAAATATTTCGAGACCTTGCGACCAACAGAAACTCCTAGTTAGTCTCGTACTCGCTGAATAAAATTTTACCTTTAAGCGATCATTCGAAAGTCCATTGACCTCCTGACACATGTCTTATCTTGATTGAGAGCTAAGTTATCTAGCGACAACCCGATTGTGCTTTATCCCAAACCGCAAAAGGTTAGTCGCAAGGTCTCAGAAGTTTTTACTTAACTGGCATCTTTTCTAGAGACTGTGCGACAAAGGCTTTTATATCATACGTCACCTCAGACTTATTTAGCGATTGCATGATAGAAGGAAATCGCAATGTCTCTTAATAAACCCTTAACTGCTGAAAACTTCTTGCGACCTCCTGACTTGTCTTTGGGCCCCTTAATATATTACTGTTCTATTCAATCATTCCACGATTATGTGACACAAAGTAAATCACGAAGTCTGGGAAAGAAAAAGGGATATTCTAATTTTGCAAGAGACAATGTGACAAAGGCTAATCACTAAGTCCGGGATAAAAAGGAATATGTTGTTTTAAACTATGCGACTAAGCGATTAGACATAACTCATGACTCAAGTGAGGTAAAAAGGTAACTGAGAAATATAAGCGAACAACACCTTAGGGTTTTTCTTCAAATTTGAACAATGAAAAAGAGCTAGGGTTTCAAGTCTTTTGAAAATTCTCACAGGTTTAGACTTGAAAACATGAAAACTTGGAGAGGAGAAACCACAAAGCCGAGGGAAAGAAGCCAAAACCTGGAATACAACAAATAGTGGCTCTAATGAGGATTGGCTAAACATGGTTTATGACAAAAAACCATAGAATCGCTGGTTGAAGACCAACACAAAAATGGTGCAAAACACCAAAAATAGGAGGGAAACAAAAAAAAAACTTACGAACAGGGAAAATACTAAACATATAATACATGTTTACTTGTGCATTGCAATGATTTTCATCTGAAGAAAGGTTTCAAAAATTGCCCATGCACAGGCAACTCAAAACCTTCTCCCTCCATATCTTTCAATAAATATGAGTCTTTGCCAAAATGTTCTGAGATTATATAAGGCCCTAACCATAAAGACTCAAATTTCTTATGCTTACCTCTATCTTCTTCCCTTGCATTCCATTGGAGAGCTTAGTCACCAGCCTGAAACTTTCTGTTGGTAGCCCTTTTATCAAACAAATACTTCATTTTCTGCTATAACCTTATTTTCTCCCTCTGACTATGTCTCCTGGTTTCATCTAACTCTATCAACTGTATCATTCTATCTTGCATTGGATCAGAGATATTTAAGTGTTCTTCTTGTATAATCTGGTAAACAGGTAATAAATTATTCATTGGCAACCTTGCTGGTAAACCATATATCAATTCAAAAGGGGATTTACAAGTTGCCTTTATGAGTGTTATCCAATCAGTCCAAAGTGCTAACCTCAACTTTGTATGCCATGTTTTCTTACTTTGTTCCAGAGTCATTTTTAGTAGCTTCAATATGCTTTTTTTGCTAGACTCAGCTTGTCCATTAGCTTGTGGGTGATATGGAGATGAGTATGATATTGTAATCCCATACCTTTCACAGAAGCTTGTCATTTCTTCTGATCTGAAACTCATAGCATTATCCATCACTAATTTACTAGGCACACCAAATCTGGTTAAAATGTTATCCATGAGAAACTCAGTAACCACCCTGCTTGTTGCTCTCCTGGTAGGGATAGCCTCAATCCATTTAGTAAATTAATCAGTGGCCACCAGTACCCAGCTATGTCCTGCACTAGATTTCTCTTGAAATTCACCAATAAAATCAATCCCCCACATAGCAAAAGGAGCCTCAGTACTTACTGGATTCAGCAACAGAGCACCTGCAAATTTTAATTTGTTGGAAAACCTCTGACATGGTTGACATTTCCTGACATGAATATATGTGTCCTTGAACAAGGTAGGCCAATAGTATCTTGACCTCAGAATCTTATGGACGGTGGTCTTAGCAGAAAAGTGACCTCCACATTCCCCTTCATGCATCTCAGCCAAAACCCTTTCGGCCTGGAATTTGTCAAGGCATAACAACAATATACCATTCTTATCTCTCCAAAACAAATCTGCCTGAATCAGAATATACCTTTGAGTTTGTAACTTCAGACTTCTCTTTTGATTTTTAGATAAATGATCAGGGTACTTAGCACTTTTGAGAAAGAAAACAATATCAGCATAATATGGCTGCCTTTCTATACTATAAATAGCTTGATCATGTATTTTTGTCTGGTTCAGCTGCACTAAATCTAGATTTTCTTCTGTCATAAGTTTTTCCAGACCTTTTCCTCTTATTAGTTTGGTGATATTGATCTCAAGATTGAACTCTTGGATTCTGGTAATCCATTTACATCTCTTACCAGTAACCTCTAACTGTGTAAGGATATCTTTTACTGCTGAATGAGGAACATAGGCCTACACCCTAGCACAAACCAAGTAAGGCCTAAAAGATTTTACAGCCTTAACCAATGCATAAGCCAGCTTTTCCATTATTTCATTGTTAAGTTCTGCAGCTTGCAAGGATCTGCTGGAAAAAGCTATAGGATGTTCAAATCCCTGTTAATCCTTTTGAAGCAATATGGCAGCAATAGTATGAAATGAGGCAAATGAAAACAAAGAGAAAGCCTTAGTGTAATCTGGAGATTTCAAAACTAGAGCCTCTTGTACTGCCTCTTTAATTCTTTCAAATGCTTGCTGAGATTCCTCATTCCAAACAAACTTAGCATCTTTCTTCAGCAATTTCACAATGGGC
>MU227218.1:2242487-2276793 GCA_018584345.1 Thuja plicata
AGAGAGAGAGAGAGAGAGAGAGAGAGAGAGAGAGAGAGAGAGAGAGAGAGAAAGAGAGAGAGAGAGAGAGCTAAGCTCATACAATAGTATTTTGAGAAGAGTAATTGTTGAAAATTGAAGAGAGAAGGAGAGCCATCTCTTTAATAGAGACATGAGGAGGGAGTTACATTGTAAATCCCATTTCTATGTATGCCACATTTCATAAAGTGTGTGCCACTTGTGTTATTTCCTCTTAGGCAGGAATCTAAGGGATACCTTGGTTTATCCCATTTAAATAATACAACCAAGGGATAATAAAATACATAAAATGAATTATCCTCACAAGAGGAAAAAATAGGTGTATGGATTCCATAGGAATCACTTAATTACATAATGCAAGTAAAGATTAATTTCTAACGCATCTCGAGATGTGGAGAGAGAAAGTTGAAACCATGGGTTTTGCCATGTTTTCAACCTATAGGTGACTGTGACATTATTTCTCTCTCAATAATCCACCTTAGGAATTATAACTAGATTGAAATTAAATATAAATCAATTCTCCAACTTCCTATCAAGTTCATTTTCCCATTCGGATTCGTACAACTCCGTACACAATGAAAAACCTGAGAATTTAACGGTAAAATGTAGTTTTCTTTATTGAAATTCAAATGTCTTCATAAAAATTCTTCTCAAAAACCTTAAATTCAATTGTTGACAAAATTTTATATCAATTCCCTTAATTTAAAACCAATTTTGGTTGGTTATGAACATTGGGCAACCATATTTTGAAAATTTGCAATTAGCAACTTTTGTTGTTGACAACATTTGCATTGTTTATTGACAACATTTGCAAATTGACTTCCTAATCATCCTAGGAACCTACCAAGGGTGAATTTAAAATTGTATGAACATTTCAACATCAAGTCAACCCTTCCTAACATAATTCTACCCAAACCATGTCCGTCTGACCATAGTTGACCATATGATTTATAACACATCCTAAGTCACTAGGCCTTACAAGTTGTGACTTATTGCATTTCGATGATCCCTTGATCCCTATAGGCACTTGGCCTATCAAAAAATTTATAATCATGGAGGCCTTGTGACCTCAGCATCTTCTTCAAGGGGTGCTCCTACACCACATGCCTTATTCAAGTCTCTGGAATTTATATAGATGTGAATGCCCCTAGCAACTTTACCTACTAGCACAATGTTGGAGACCCACATAGGATAATCTATAGGTCTTATGAACTCAAAATCAAGCATATTTTATAACTCTACTTTTAGTAATAATGCTATTTATGGATGCATCTTGCATAAGTTCTATTTTACATGTTTCACTTTAGGGTCTACTGCAAGGTAATGTACGACTAGAATAGGATCTATTCTAGGCATATCTTTGTAAGTCCAGGAAAAGTTCTTCTACGCAATCTGAAGAAAATCTGTCATGTATGTTTTCTCTTTCTCATTCAGGGATACTGCTATGAATGTGATTTTGGGTTCTTTAGAGGTACTTAGATTCACTTCAACTGTACCTCTATAAGGGTGGATGATTTCTCTTGTGGTAAGGAAATGAAAGGCAATTCAACTTATTCCCCTTTTGGCGCCTTAGGAATATTTTCACTAGAAGATGCATCATTTGATTTTACTTTTTCTTCATCTGAACGTGCCTTAGAAAGGTTTTCACCAGGGGATGTTTTGTTCTATTTTTTATTTCTATCTTGCCTTTCACTTTTGTGACTAAGAGAATTGATTTGTCTTCCAAAATAATCTTGATCATGATACTTGATTTTGTGCTCATAGTCTTAGAGATCTCTTAGGAAAAAGAGATCTAACATTGCTTCATCTAAATCACATATGTCCAAAGATGGTGGTGAGGATTATTGGTCTCAACCAATAAGTTCAAGGTGTTTGAGTGGGAGGCTAGGGGATGAAGGATCAACGAAAATGATAGTAAGGACACGATCGGTATCAATGAGATCATTTTCTATGTATTCAAAGGGGAATTCATATAATTCCTCCTCAAGGTATGAATCTGAATAAGATTCACAATCATTAGTAGAGGACACCTTAGTCTCTATGGAGTCCAATCCTTAGTTGCAAGGGTAACAAGCATCTTTGATAGGTAATTTCATACCTTGTTCTTGTGCACCTAACCGTTTTCCATGATACCCCACTCTTTCAATTATAGGATTCACTTTTGGATATTTTTATTTTGGTATATCAACAAGCTTATCTTGTCCATCTCTGTAGAGCCATGTCAGGATATAATCTTCCATAATTTCTTGATCAAGAGGTCCCTAATGTTCAAAGGTATTAATTTTACATTCCATGGAGGATTTATCTATCTTAGGAAAAAGATGTGAAAGTCGACCATAGGATTTTGGGGATAGGGGAAGTTGGCCAACATAGAAGGAATTTTCAATTCTATATTCCCCGTTACCTTGGTCAATGATCTTCATCTTCTTATCAGATTCAACTCTATTTTCCTCAGTGGGATTTGTCTCAGAATTAGTGGTAATAGAGGTGGAGGTCTCATTAGTAGATTTATTGGTGATTTCTTCAAGAGGTGTTTTGATAAAAGATGGGCTATGGCTTGACTAACTCATTTAATGGGAAGAAGTTTGTTTATTACCCTTCCAATATTTTGCAATATTGAAAAGGTTTCAGATCTCCGAGGATAGTCACTTATGTGTCTTGATGTGGAAAATTAATAATATGAAATGTGGAAGGTACACTTTGGATAACATGTATCCAAGGTCTGCCAAGGAGGATGTTGTATGACAAGTCAAGATCAAACACTTGGAATGTAGTTTCAATCAATGTAGGATCTACTTGAAGAGGTAGTGTGATCAAACCTTTGGATTGTCTTTCTCTGTCATCATAGGCCTTTATTTTGATTCTCTTTGTAAAATCAAGAAGGTCATCAGGGAGTCCCAACTATCTTATTATATTTAAGGTTCAAAGATTCAAACCAGATCCACCATCTATAAGGACCCTTTTTATTTATGGTGATTGATAAGAGATTCAATGTGTAAGGGTTTATTGTGATATGGGTCAGAAGCACAAAATTCATTTATATGAATGCCAGGTGCTATTGGGTGACAAGATTCCCAATCATGGATTGGAATTCGATGCATTGATATTATCAAGAAAATGTGATTAAAGAAGGGATTTCTCAAGGATCTCTTTATGATGTTTTGATGTTTGATTTGAGTCAACCAATTGGATTTGATGTTTGATTTGGATCAAGGTTGGACTTGGTAATGATCAGGATTTGAATTGGTTTGATTCAATTTGATTTCAGCATCGATTGATTTGATAAATGTTTAGGACAACCATAGTGAGAAATGATCCTATGAAGGTTCAAAAGGATTTGATTTGGATGGTATCTTATCTTACTTGAGATAGGCTAAGTTCTCAAGTAATATAGGATAAAGATAATTAAACCAACCACTTGAGACAAACAATGTTCTCAAGCAACAAATTTAACTAGGGATTAATTTAAAGATGAGGATCTTGATGACACTTTGGATAATCTTAAACCTAAGGACTTGGATTATTTCTTGATCAAAGGTTTTATTTCATTTGATTTGTTGTGGATATGGTTGATCGGTTGATTCTTCTAGATTAAAGGTCCAAATTAAGATATGAGACAACTGATTTGGTGCTCCTAAATGCAAAGATGAAAAGGTTTGATGAGAGACGTATAAGAGATGGAGGAAAATGTGTTTGATTCTCTAGTACTGATTAGAAGAAGGGCCAAAAAATTTGGTATCTATGCGGTATCGATTAATGTAGGCTACTACTTTGGCTTAATTTAGGCTAAGCTTAAGATTTAACTAAATAAGATTTAATTAAATCAAGGGATTAGGATTTGAGGAGATTTAAATTATAAAATTGTTCAAATGGGGATATGAAAGGGTTAAAATGTATTTAAATGAAATTTAAATACATTAGGGATTCTAGAGGAATAAAAAATATAATTAACCAAATAAATTTAATTAACTATATAAAGGAAAGGGGGGGAGTAAATATAATTAATTGATTAAAATTAACTATATAGAAGAAATGGATAAGTATAATCAATTTATTAAAACTAATTATATAGGCAGAGGCTAATTAATGAAATAATATTTAATTAATAAAGGGATAAATAGGTTAATGCTAGAAGGAACATTTTTAGATGTCTATACTATGTTACCCCTTAAATGTTTTAGATGAGGAAAGAACTTGGTCATTTGACAACTAAGTGTCCAAAAAAGGCTAGTAGATAGAAGTTTAAGAAGTTCAATACCAAGTCCTACTATGTTAATGAAGATGCTACTATATCAGATGATGAGTTAGATCAGGAAGACTATTTTTTTGGAAGAACAAGAAAAACCTAGATTTGATATTTATAACATCTGCACAAAATTTGATTATAGCACCAAGATTGCTTTATTTGTTAGATAAAATAAGAGTGAATGGTTTATTGATAGTGGATGTTTAAATCATATGAATGGTGATAAAAGAAAGTTTGTAACACTTGAGAAATATGGTGGTGGTCCTGTTAGATTTGGTGATGATAAGGCAACATATATTGTTGGAATTGGCTCTATTAATTTTGATAGGAAGTATAACACTGACAAGGTTTACTATGTGAAGGGTTTGTATCATAAAATTTTGATTCTTGGACAGATGTCTGAAAATGGCTATGATGTTGTGTTTGGGAATGATGGTTGTGAGATCCAGAAGAAGTCTAGAACAATTATATTATAGTTGGAAAAAGAAAAAGAAGGAACATGTATCAAATTAAAGGAGCTACAAAAAGTTGTTTATTATCTTGGTCTGATGACAACTGGATTTGACTAGCTAAAGGGTGTGTCACAACAATTTTGACAACTTGGTAAGAATATGTTCATCGTGTGGAATAAGAGATTCACCAATACTGTATAAACAAGATAATACATTATCTATAAAGAATGTTAGGAAGAAAAGCATAAAAGAGAATCATTCAATGCAAATGATCATTCATCTACCAATTTGTGAGATCTCATGCACACTAACCTATGTGGTCCTACCAGGAAAAGAAGCTTACAAGGTGAGAGATATTTCATACTTTTCATTGATGACTATCCTAGATTATCTTGGGTTGCATTTCTAAGAGACAAATCAGAAGTGTTTGACAAGTTCAAGATATTTAAAGGAAGAGTTGAAAATGAATTTGGTAGGAAGATCAATTGTTTGAGATTTGATAAAGGAGGAGAGTTTACTTCTGATGAATTTGATCATTTTTGTGAGAAACATGGCATTAGAAGAAAATTTTCAGCGCCTAGAACACTGTAGCAGAATGGTGTAGTAGAAAGGGTGAATTAGACAGTGTAGGAAGAAAAAAGGACAATGATCAAAGAAGTAGGTTTACCAAAAGTGTACTAGAGAGAATAAATTCATATAAAAATGTACACACTTGACATATTTCTTTAACAAAAGAAGTATGAGAAATCTTCATACAAGCTATGGAATGGAAGAGCACCTACATTGAAATACTTCAAGATTTTTGGGAGCAGATGCTACATTTGGAGAGATGAAGAAAACCTTGGCAAGTTTGACAACAGAGCTAATGAAGGTATATTTCTAGGATATTTTACAAAGAGAAAAGCATACTGGTGTTACAACAAGAGACTGAATAAGATAGTTGAAAGTACAAATGTGAAGGTTGATGAAGATGTTCATAAAATTCCTAAGAAATACTTTGAATATGAATCTGATACAAATGACAAGAGAAGAGAAGACAAGAAATAAGATGAAGAAGAGGAAAGACAGGATATGGTGTCTACAACAAAGATCCCAATGTGTGTACAGAGAAAGCATTTAGAGAATTGGATTATAGGTGATAAGAATAAAAGTATCATTACAAGAAGTAGGGAAACACAAGAACAAGCTTTATTATGTTTAATTTCAAAAATTGAATTGAACACTGTGGAAGAAGCATGTAATGATTGGAATTGGGTAAGAGCAATGAAAGAAGAACTTGATCAGATAGAGAAGAATTAGACTTGGGAATTTGTGTCTAGATCGAATGACAAGAATGTGATTGATACAAAGTGGGTATTTTGAAACAAGCTGGATGAAAATGGAAAGCTAATGAGAAACAAAATAATATTAGTTTGCAAAGGTTACACTCAGATTGAAGATATTGATTTTGATGAAACTTATGCCCCTTTTGCTCAGATGGAGGTGATTTAGATATTATTAGCATTTGAAACATTTAAAGATTTCAAGGTTTATAAGATGGATGTTAAGTCAACATTATTGAATGGATAACTCTACATTGAACAACCAAAGGGATTCAAGTTAGCAAAGGATCTAGATTCTATTTGTAGATATAAGAAAGCATTGTACGGATTGAACTAGGCACCTAATGCCTGGTATGGAATATTGGATAAATATCTGATTGGACAAAGATTTTAGAAAGGATATGGTGACAGTAATTTGTATTACAAAATTTATTCAGATCAAATCTTAATTGTGGTGGTTTACGTTGATGACATAATTTTTGGAGGACAAGGTGACTTGTGCAAAAAAATTGCAAGAGAGATGCAGAAGGAATTCAAGATGTCTATGATTGGTGAGTTGGATTTTTTCCTTGGATCACATTTAAATAAAAAAAGTAAAGGAATATTCATTTCTCAGTCCAAGTATATCAGAGAATTATTGAAGAAGTTTGGTTTGGAGAATTCTAAACTGGTATGCACTCCTATTGTTATAAGATGTAATTTGAATAAAGAATATGATATACTGAAAGATGATGCAAGTAAGTAAGAATAAATGATTGGAGGACTATTGTATTTGACTGCTACTAGACTAGATATTATGTATGTTGTATGCTTAGCAGCTATATTTTAACACGAACACAAAGAATCACATATTATGGCAGTAAAAATGATCCTTAGATATTTGAAGGGTAAAAAATATTTTAGATTATGGTATCCAAAAGGTTCATATTTCACTCTGACAACTTATACTGATGTTGATTGGGTCAAAAGTCTTGATAATCGATGAGGTTCTAGCGGTGGATCTTATTTCCTTGGCTCTCGATTGGTTGCTTCGTCAAGAAAGAAGTAGGATTCTATGACATTATCTATTGTTGAATCATAATACAGTGAAACATCCTTGTGTTGTACTTAGTTATTATGGATGAAATAAATTTTGAAGGATATTGGTATAAAATTTGATGAACTGATCTCAATTATGTGTGATAATACGAGAGCTATAAACATTTTGAAGAATCCAGTGCCACATTCTAAAATAAAACACATATCTATCATATCTCATTTCTTAAGAGAGAAAGTATTAGAAAATGAGGTCAGAATTGCATATGTACATACAAAGGAGAAGATTAATCCAGATACCTTTACAAAACCATTCTACAAGGATGCTTTTGCGTATCTCAGGCACAAGTTTGAGCTTTTTCTCCTTCCTAGTGTTCACTAAATGCACCAGTGTGTGCATTGGTCTAGTGCATTTCATGCTTATTATCTTTCTAGATCAATGTTTGGTGGCTTCCTCTTAGGGGGAGTAGAGTGAGTTAGTAAGGGGGAGTTTTTGGACCTTTGTCATTATTGTCAAAGGGGGAGAAGAATAGAGGAATTTGATGCTGATATCTTTTGATAGTGATTTTCTTTCTCTGTTATTAATGAATGATTCCATCAATGAATAAGGGGGAGATTATTAGATTGTGATGTTGGTGCTATCATTATTGTTGTCATTAATGTCAACATATCCTATAATTTGATGTGGATTGGATTCTTTGGTGATCTGATAAACTATGCTCTGGATGATGTGTTGTAAAGATTTATTTTTAGCCATGTCAGTACTAGTCCCATTTATCTTACAACATATTGTAGTTCACTTTTTTGGTCTTGATCCTATTTAGAAAGTGGTCATTGTGCTTCGATTCAAGTATTTTCATTGTAACGTATAGATCCTATCTGTTGGTTCTAAAGATCTCAATGATGGTGTAGTGTGATGTTGTGCACGTGGCATGTTGTATTGAACGACGTTGTCTATGTTTCATTCCTTACCACCATAGGAATTCTTTAGTGTGACCTATTTCAAATTGGATTAGACCAACATTGTTGTTGCTATGAATTGGTATAAGAGAGTCATGATTCTATTTATTGTATGATGCTTGTATGCAAGTAATATGCAAAGTAAATATGAATCTCACAAGGGAAGATTTGTGTACTGATGTATATGCAAGTTGGTGCAACTAGTTGCTGATTTTTACATCATTTCTATGTTGGTGATTATTGGTGATAGTGAATTTAGTGTTGGATTCATTTTTCATTTATTATATTTTGGCAGTGAGCCCACTTGTACTAACAGTGAGCCTAATTGTGTCAGCATTGAGCCTTTCTATTTTTTAGGTAGTTATCCCAACTGACAGTAAGTCTTACCCATAGAAAGTAAATTGAAAGTTAGCCTTTGTAAAAATCACCTTAACTGGTGTCACCTTAACCAACATTCTTTTCATGAGAATTAGTTTTTCTTTGGTTTTTCCCATCTTGGGTTTCCACATAAATTCTAGTGTTCATGGTGTTGATGTTTTGTGCTTTTATGTTTATACCTGTTATAAGTTTATAATTGCTTAAAGTATTTACCGATACCTTTATTAGCCAAATATTTGGCCACACATGCTTGCAAGAGAGTAATTTGTCTGTCTTTATGTTTGACGTTCCACCATATGGACCTTTCAGCATAATTGTTTTGTCTATTATCTATAATGCCATCCTAAGAGATTTTCTTCCTTACCACATCCCATGCTTTATAGATAGATTTAAATACAAATGATCCAGAGGGTCTAACAACAAACTACCCAACAATGATTTCACAAAGGGGAAGATCAACCCAAGAGGGCTTTGATTAGGAAAAAATTTAAAGATATTATATATAATCAAAAATTTCAAAGGTTCTTCCCCTTGTAAGGCCTTAAAGATCCATTAAACTGTTAGAGAGACTCCTTTTAATCTAGGATCCTTCAACCCCAAACCCCCTTGCACTTGCTCATAGTGCACCAAGAACATTTCATAGCTCATGCCTCTTCCTATTACCTTTTCCATTTGGCCATAGGAAGTCCCTTATCTATTTTTATATATTTCTATATATGATTAAATTGATACTAAATAAGAAACCATGCAGATGAGTAATAAATATTGGAGGATAGATTTTTTGGTAGACCTATATTGTACATGCCATACAAAGGTGTACTAACTGTTCAACCTCTTAAATTTATGGTCAAAATTTCCTTGAATCCATAACCACATCCCTTTGAGGTTGAGGCTGATGGAAAATGAAATCCTTAGGTATCTTACCTGATGGTTTGGTCCTCCCCACAAAATCGGGTACTTATTTAATTATTCAGGCAATTTTCATTCCATCCAAGCATGAATGATTTGGGAAATGATATTTTACTTCTAGAGGCAACACAAAAGAGATCCATCTTATTCATCAAGGTCTCCACATTTTATTCTTCAAAGGAAATTACTATCATTGATTCATAAGTAAAAGGGATATTAGATAGATCTTATAGGTTAGGAAGAGTTATGCCTTTCACTTTAGTGGAGAGCTAATTGTCCCTCAAAAGATAGTACATGACATCAACAGACAACACAAAATACTAGGCACAAGGGGGCATCCCTACCTGATGGATCTAGATAAAAATAATGTTTCAAAACCTCATTCTATTAACTTCCACCATTTCTTTGGCATCTTGTATAAGCATGTTGACCATATGATATAATTTTTTATGGAAATCCATACCATCAAGCATCATATGGATGAAGTTCCATTCTATTCGGTCATATTATTTCTCAAAGTGAATCAACAATATGGAGGTAGATTGATTGGATTCTTTCACCCAGTTCATTGCCTCCCAATAGGTAAAAAGGTTCTCTAGAATATATGTCCCTTTTACAAATCTAGTTTGAGTGGAATTGAGAACTTTGGGAAGGACATTTTCTACCCTTTTAGCCAACATTTTAGCAAGAATCTTATAAGACACATTGAGTAGTGTTATGGGACTCCAATTTTTAATGAGATTCTTGTCTCCATCCTTTGGGATAAGCTTAATAAGCCCAATATTAATCTTATCCCCAAGAGATCCCTCCTCTAAAGCTTCATTATACATCTCCACTAACTCCTCTCTGATACATGCTATATTTTTCTTGTAAAACTCTAGTTGTAGCTCATTAGTCCCAAGAGCCTTATAATTATTGAGATCAAGAATAGCCTTGCTTATCTCTTCTATGGTAATCTCTTTACTCATATTATAATTGTGTCCATTAATTCTAGTTTGTTTTGGATAATTCTACAAATCTTAGTTCTGGCAGCTTCCTTCTCATACTTATTATCCTTTGATTTAAAGAGGTTTCCATAGAAGTCCTTGAAGGCATTTAAGATTTCCATTTGATTAGTAATATTCTTATCATTTTCCTAAATGCTCTCTATATTTTCCTTTGCTTCATTGCACTTAAGGATCTGAAAGAACAATTTGGATCCTTTATCCCCATGCTCAAGCTAATTTAGTCTAGCCCTTGTCTTAAGGCCCATAATTATAACATTATGTACTCTTCTTAATGCATACTTATCTTGATAGAGGGAATAATTATCTTCCTTATTAGAAGGATCTTCTTGTAATGCTTCTCCATCTTTATGCAAAACATTATGCAAATTAGTCTCAACCCTACTCATATCCTTGGCTTTATTTCTTCCCACTGTCTTAAAGAGTCCCTTCCAACTAGAAACATTCTAATTCCATCTTTCCCTAGCACCATGTAGGATTTTGTTTTCTATATTAAGGAATTTAATGATACCAAATGCCTGCAACACATCCTCATCTTGGAGCAACCTAGTGTTCAAGGAAAATGTCTCCTTTTTACCTTTGTACACCTCCCAAGGATTACTTAGTGCAATGGTAGCATGCACTCAATGATGGTCAGATAGAGTATAATGGTTCACCCTGACACAACCTTCATTTCCATTTATTTAAAAATAAAATTCATATTTTTTAGCATAAAATCTATCGAGTCCATAATAGATCCTTACCTAGAATTGCACCATGTATTCCAACAATATTAAAAAACTCATTTTCCCCCGCCATAAGATCAAACAACCTCAACTTATTAATCATTCTATTCCAGAAAAACCTCTCTCCACCTTTCCATTTAAACTTATATCCTTCAAATTTGTTTCAAGGGAATTCAATCATGTTAAAGTCCCCACCAAGGATCCAAGGTATCTCTTCCAACTGGGTCATCCACTTCCAAAGATAAATTCTCTCCCGGTAGTCATAAGAATCATAAAATGAAAAGATGCCCACCTTCTTATCATTCATCTTTAAAATGATCTAGACCACTCTAAATTATAGGGAGAACATCCCCATATGAATACCTACTTACTCCACTTTAAAAAAAAAAAAAAAATGGTTTCTTTGCCTTTACCCTTAGATTGGTTTGTATTGAAGTACACCAAATCTCTCCATATGCATTTTAAATTTATTTCAAGTGAAAACTGAACAACCTTTAGTTCTTGCAAAATAAAAATATCAACATTCTTATGAAATACTAAGAACCTTTTGACAACACACTATTTTCAGGGGATTCCAACCCCCAGATGTTCTGGGAAATACAATTTAACTCTATGGACATAATTTAAGGTTTAGTATCCATTGGAGCCTGGAAAGTCTGGTAATATTTAGTCAGCTTCCCTTTAGAACCTCTTGTGGTTACCTTGGATGCAATGGATCCACTGGGTCTGCCTCATTTTTTTTAGGATGAATACATGTCTTGAACTAGTTGAGAAAGTACTATCTCTCCTAGTTCTCTTCTTTCTTGTAGGACCTTCCTTGTTCGATTAGTTTTCAGAGTCTCCCTATCCTTGATAGCCTCAAACAACATGTCGTTAACCTGGTTATGCCTATATGGAATAATTTCCCAAGCATTCGCATCTCACTTCTCCTCAGGAACAACCATCTCGTTCCCTCCAATATCAAGGAAAATCCCACCAACATGGCTAGAGAGGTGACCATCCATGGCATCATCCCAACGCTGGTTATAGTTAATTATCTCTTCCACATGGGGAGGCTGTTTATCTGCACATATATTTTTATTGATATATTGAGCATTGAGCTCCTCATTCTTAGGGCCCACAATTAGACACCTGGTGCCATGGCACGGGGCCTCTTTACCCACAATCATGGTCTCATCCCTCATAGGGCATTCTAAGATGGCTATTCCATGGGCTGTTCAATAGAGACATTGTGGTTTACGCTAGTTTTCTTAATCACTTTCTTAGAATAAATATGAGCTTCTATCCTTTTCCTGATGTCAGAGATCTTAATTTTTTCCAATACCATTTTTTGTGCATTTTGAGTCTTGCATTTAACAGAGCTCGGGTCTGACCTCCAAGAGCCCGCGGTTGTTCAAAAGCATTGGCAAGGGAAGAGATAGTGGGATCAACCTAGGTAGAAAGACCTGTTTAATGGAAAAATTTACGTTGTCAAGTTCCTCTACAATGGAGGGGGAAGGTTCAACAATGGGGATATACATAGGAGGGGGGATCTCTCCATTAGAGAGGGGAGAAACTAGGATAGGGTTCACAAGTAAAGCCTCAACAGAGGGGGGGTGAAAAAATGTAGACTTACCAAAAATAAGATGGTAAGACATTTAGGATTAGACTTAGGCATATTGACCTCTTGGCGCCCAACATTAGCAACATTCTTATTGTTCCTCAAAAGAGGGAAGTTTTTCCTTAGATGACCCTCTTTTTTGCAAAGGAAGCAAACATTTAGACCACCCCAAAATTCAATTTGGCATTCAAAGTGTTCCTCATCAAGCTCAATGTTTATCTTCCATGGGAGATCAACCCCAGGCTTAACAACAATCAAAAGACGAGCATCCATCTGGGACAAAATAGATGCAGACTTCTCAATACACAGTACATTACCCAATGTTTCCAATGTTTGGGGTATCCATTTCCAAAGGAGAGGAGGGACATTTTTAACAGTAATCCACCCAGGGCATGATAATGCCACAATTTCTTGATTGTTTTCTTTACTAGGGGTCCACCCAATAGCCCTAAAGAAACCACTTCCAATAGACCAGAACTCCATTTTTAACACTTCCTTTTGACTATTGGACTCATTGAAGAATATAATGAAGAACCCTCTTTGAATCATACGAGAAGATGATAATTTAAATCCTAATTTATTAAACCACATAGATTGGAACCAATTATTCATATAACTCCTAGAAGGCAATTAATAAATATCAAGAATAGAAAGAAAGATTGCAACCTTGTTAATCCTAGTCCTCTCTTTGTTGAATTCCTCAGTCATTTCAAAATTAGGCATAACGAACAAGGTCATGTATGTAGAGAACTTACCCATGGGTCCTCCATCATTTGTGCAAGCCTAGGACACATCTTTGGCAACAACAAACTTTTCCCCAGGCACAGATTTATGGCCTCCGAGCATGATCGCTACAATTGCAAATTTTCTGGAGTATGATATTTATGACCTGGAATTAACCGGGGTTAAGAGCAACACTGAGCTGAGAAAGATTTTGATCGGGACTAAAAATAAGTCTATTATTGTGATTGAGGACATTGAATGCTCGGTGGATTTGTCCGACCGGAAAAAGAAGGTGAAGAAAGAGAGCAAGGAAGAGCAAAATCCTGAAAAAGATGAGAAAGACAGTGAAGAAAGTAAGGTTACTTTGTCCAGGGTTTTGAATTTTACAGACGGATTGTGGTCGTGCTGCGGCACGAAAGGATTATTATTTTTACAACAAATCATGTTGATAGGCTAGATCCTGCGCTTCTTTGGTCGGGATGCATGGATAAGCATATTCATTTGTCTTTCTGCACTTTTCCTGCGTTCAAAGATCTTGCGAAAAATTATCTTGGAGTTTAAGATCATCCTCTATTTGAAAAAGTTGAGATTTTGATGAAAGAAGCGAAGATCACTCCGACTGCTCTTGAAAAGCTGATTGAGGCTCTGCGTCGGGCTATGGAAAAGGCTGTCGTGAAAAATGAAATTTCGCCGGAGAGTGAAAGCGTAGACAACAATTCAGCTGTAGAAGAATCTCCTCCGCTGGCTGTCACAAGTGAAGATTCCAGTTCAAATTGAAAATTTTCGGAAGAATAGGAATATGTTCAGACTAAATGTCGTTAGTTTTTGTGTCTTAAAGTAGTTCTAGTCTGTGCTTCGTTATTCTCGTTATTATCGTTTATGATAAGGAAAACTCCCACCGTGACAAAAATTGTAAAATTATTTTAGGATAAAGTCCCTATTTATGCAGCATAATAATTAGTCCCCGCTGTCCTCAGTGGTGTATGCTTTTAATTTCTAATTTAATTCGATACAGAGAAAATTATCTTGCTTTGTACAAATTTTGTGCTGTGTGCAGAACTTTTTTAAACTAATAGAGTTGTTTTTTAATATAATTTTACTTTCCTACTAAAGATTTAATTAATTTTTATTTAAATAACTTGGTCAAATTTGTCTATACATATATATTTAATTAATTTTTATTGTTTTATTTGACCGTAAAAATATATTATACTAACTGCATAAGTGCTTTTTAATTACAAAATCATTGGAAATAATTGATATCAAATTAAGCATCTTTAAAGGATGGCACACACAGAGTTATTATGCTGTCTTTTTCTGATCATCTCTTTTTACATTTTAATTTTTGAATGTAAATTTATGCACATATATAGTTTTATGCACATATATAGTTTTATGCACATATACAGTAAAATGAGTTAATATTATGAACGACATATTTTATATAGAGGTCAAACATTTAAATAATATTCTTTCTCAAACACATTTAATTTTGGATTCTTTATCAATTAAGTACATTTCAATTTGTTATTTTATTTGTAGATTTTTTTAACTAATATCGTGTTTCATAAATATTTATGTTGGAGTTTCTTCAAAAGAGTATTTTTAATAAATTATTCTTAATATGTAAATTTAGAGTTTGGATTTAAGAAGAGAAGATTAAAAAAATCTATACTTCTTTAGAAGACAATCTAAAATAATTCTGTCAAGATTTAAAATAAAAACAATTTATGTAATTTTGATCTCACAATTTTAATGCTTGGATTTGATTTATGTACATTAAATCAATTTAGGGTTTATGGGTTGTAAATAAAATGTCACAAAATATACTTTAGTAGATAAGTACTGTGAAAATGGATGGATTAGTTGACCTAGGATGTAGAATAAGAGGAGGGCCTAAAAATAAGAGAATTGCAAACTTATAGTAGGAATGATTAAGTTTAGGTTATCAAGAAAATATTAAAAATAAAAGGAAGGTAGGGATGCCAAAGACCAAAATGTGTAGGCTTAAGGAGTACACTAAGGGAGCTTGAACATGATAAAATAAAGGTGAAAGGAAATTGATAATTAAAGTTGAGAGGTGTTCTACAATGGAAACAAAGATAAGATGCAATTTCTTCAGTCTGTTAATAATTTTTTTTACTTTTTATCTTTTTATTGATAGTCATTTATTTATCAAAATATTAATATTTACTAATAAATATGACACTTCTAAAATAAGTAGCATATGCATGTATAATAAATAAATTATAATATGTCTTGACATTTATTTAGACAAATGTATCTAATATATCTATACTAGTTTCTTTACATTTCTATGAATACAAGATATTTCCTATTTATTTATCTATTCAATTTTATTGTTATAGATGATATTGAATAATCTTATATCTAGATTCAAGGAATCTATGATTTAATTTGTTAATTTTCTTCTCCAGTTTCATTGTTATATATGATACTAAAAATCTTAGTGTTGAGTTATGAAAAAGACACCATTTAGAAGTATTACAAAGGACTTCGTGGGGTTGACAAAGACCAAGTGGTCCTATAGTAGAGGTGACAAGTACTAAACATGTTTTGCAAAGTGAAAAATATTATGGAGTTTTAAAGTTTAGATTGATGTAAAAATGTCATAGAATCTAAATTTTTGAAGTACTATAGAGTAACTATGTTGGAGTTTGAAAGTTTAATTTTAGGCATTAAACCCCATATATATGGTAAATCAAAAAATAGATTGGACATTAAAGGTGAAAGACCTAATGAACATATATAGATTGTAAGTCTCATTAACTCTAGAGATTCCTTGCAGTTTATAAGTTTGAATCTTGAAGGATGTGTTAGAGTCTAAAATTTCAAATGCCTAGACTAAATTTTTTCTAATTTTTTATAATTTGACACTCTTAGTAGTGTGTGACTAGATACACTTAGAGCATGATGATGGACAATAATAAATATATGAAGTCAAATTTCTATAATTATAATAAATGTAGTTTGTAACAAATTTATATTGGGATTGGGTCAACGGGGGAATCTCAAAAATTCTATAATTATAATATATGAAGTCACTGAGATTGGGTCAATGAGGGAATCTCAAAAAGTGTCTTCATCTGCTAATCACCCGCTTTCCCCTAAACCTAACTGGAAAGGAGCCCTTGTTGGTGATGCCCAACAACCCTTGCAGGCTCTTTTGGTGGATTTTGTTCAGACTGAGGAAGGAGAAGAACTGTCGCTCCCTGACTCTGTGGTGAATCACATGATGGCTGACTTTCAGATGGCCCTGGTTCGTCGATTATTCAATTTTCAACCTACCATTGAAATGGTTAGAAAATGGGTTTCTAACCAGTGGAAGATCAAAGGGTCGACCCTGGTTTCGGCTATGCCGGGAGGGCTCTTCCTGTTTAAGTTTACCACTCTTGAGGACATGACCAATGTGCTGTCTGGTTCATGGGTCTACGGAAAGCACTTCTTAGCCCTTGCAAAATGGAAACCTAGATTCAACCTGGCGATGAACCTAACTAGATCGGCTCCAGTTTGGGTCCGCCTCCCAGGCCTCCCGCTCGAGTATTGGGATGAGCAAATCTTCCGTTGGATTGGTGATTCCTTTGGTTCATTCATCATGGCGGATCAGGTGACCAGGTCTAAATCTAGGTTGGTGTTTGCTAAATTCTATGTGAATGTCACTATGAATAAAATCCTACCCAACTTTGTTATTTTGAAATCTAAACTGGGTAGACGGACCCAAGTTGGAAGAAAAATGAGAGAACAAGGACAAAGGAATAGCAGAGGCCCCTCTCTCCATTGAGAATGAGGAATCATTGGAGTCAAGGCTACCCTCGGTGGCCAATGATACAGATTCTGATGTGCAGGCACCTGAGGAAGGTGAGATAGTCTCCCCCTAGGAGCCAGGTGTGGGATGCTCTGGGTCTCCTCCAGACCCAATCCCGAGAGACCAGGTACTCCAACCCTCGATGGAGCCAGTTTTGAAACCTACTCTAACCTTGATGCCCCCTGAGGAGAGAGAGATTAACTCTACTAGGGAGGAATAGCTTGACAATTTGGTAGCCCTCGAGTTGCACCCAAAGAAAGAGGCTAAGCACACCCCAAAGGTGGTAAAGAAAAGTACCCTCAGCTCCATAGATGGTTCAGAGGATGAGGAGGGGGAATGGAAAACATAGAAAAAGAAAACCAAAAATAAAAAGGCAGATGTGGGGGTGGATACACCCAGAGGAAGACCCTCAGAATGGGTAAGGAGATCGAAAGGGTCCACAAGGGAGGTTGCAGCAGGAAGGCAATAAACCCTGGAATCTAGCTTCAAAAATAAGAGATGAATTGCCTCTCTTGGAATGTGAGGGGTTTGAATAGCTCCCTTAAACAAATGGTTGTCAAACATTACATTTTTTATCTCAAGCTGGAGGCTCTTCTCTTACAGGAAGTCAAGATGTCTACTAGTACTTTGGCTACCCTGGCGCCGCACCTTTGGTCGGGGGCTTCTTTCCTTTACTCTAAAGCTGTAGGTGCGTTTGGTGGTATTGCCATGCTCTGGAACCTGAATAGAATAACTGGTCAATTGGTTACATCTTCCCCTAACTTCCTTGCAGTCACCTTTAGGAAGATTGGAATTGAATGGACCACCTTAAATATTTATGCTCCTAACACCCGGCATGCTAGAGCTTCTCTGTGGATTGAGCTGGGCCACTGGCTTGATCAGGATGGCTCAGCAAACTTTTTGCTGGTTGGTGATTTCAACACCCCCCTTTACACCTCTGAAAAGTGTGGTGGCCTCATGGATTACTCGGATAGGATGGGGGAGCTAGCAGATTTTATTGCTTCCATAGGTCTTCTTGATATTACTCTGAAGGGGAACCCCTTCACTTGGTCCAATAATACGAAAGGTTCTCACCTCATCCAGGTGAGGCTTGATCGGGTCCTAGCCACATCCTCATGGAACCTCTACCTGAACTCTACTTTGTCTTCCC
Source organism: Thuja plicata (assembly GCA_018584345.1). Lineage (NCBI taxonomy): Eukaryota > Viridiplantae > Streptophyta > Pinopsida > Cupressales > Cupressaceae > Thuja > Thuja plicata. Next base: position 2,260,836 of record MU227218.1, read on the forward strand.
TCCCTAGAACTACCTCAGATCATAACCCCCTCCTTCTCTGCTGGCTTGACTCCCCTATGGTCAGCCCGGCACCCTTTAGATTCAAAATTATGTGGTGCTCTCACCCCTCCTTTAGGGACAGGTGAAATTCTGGTGGAAGACTAATATTAGGGGTACCACTATGTTCAGAATTGCACAAAAACTAGAAATTATCAGAAAGGAGGTTAAAGGGTGGAGCAAACATAACCTCGGAGACTTCCGCAAGGAGAAAATTGATCTCTCTAAAACCCTCATTTCCCTCCAGGCCCAGCTTGCGTCTGGAATTTTCCCGCCTCAGATCCAGGTGGAGGAGGAGAGGACTAGACACAAGTGGCAGGAAACCTTGAAAAAAGAAGAAATTTACTGGAAGCAAAGACCCAGAATTCAGTGGCTTGCTGAAGGGGACAAAAACACGGCCTTCTTCCATAGGTCTGCTAGCATCCACAAAAAGAGAAATACCATCTCTTCTATTCTGGATGAGGGAGGGAATGAAGTCAAGGAAAAGGATAAAATTAACCAGGTTGTGGTAAATTACTTTAAGGACCTATACTCAAAAGTGGGCCCTTACTGCCCAGACAACATCCAAAACCAGCTCCTGGATCACATCCAAAGTGCTATTACCCTTGGGGATAATGACATGCTCACAATGTGGGTTTCTGATGAAGAGGTTAAGAAGGTGGTTTTCGCTATGGGATCTTACAAAGCCCCTGGACCGGATGGATTTCCTCCAGATTTGTTTTAGGAGTACAGGGAAATTGTGGGAAATGATGTTACTAGAGCTGCCAGAGATTTCTTTAGGACTGGGCGCCTTCTCAGACAACATAATCAAACCTACATAGTGCTTGTCCCTAAGAATGACAACCCTACTTCTATGATGGATTTTAGACCCATTAGCCTCTACAATACCTTCTACAAGATCCTTACCAACATCTTGATTGGCAGAATCAAGCCTCTCCTTGATAAGATTATCTGCAATACTCATAAAGGTTTTGTGCCAGGTAGACAGATCCTGGACGCGGCCATTACTACACATGAAATTATCCACTCTATGGACAAAAGCAGAGCCCCAGGTATGGCCTTTAAACTGGATATTTCCAAATCTTATGACAAAGTTAATTGGTCTTTTCTTCTCAAAATTATTGCTAAAATGGGCTTTAATGAAAAGGCTATCTGAATTATAAAAGAGTGTACTCAAACTGTTAGCTTTTCTGTCCTAACTAATGGCTCCCCTGGAGGCCATTTTACTCCTGAGAAAGGTCTTAGATAGGGAGACCCTCTCTCCCCATACCTCTTTATCATGGTGACTGATGTGCTTAACAGGACTATGGGTATGTTGTCTGCTACCGGAAGGATAAAAGGCATCAAACCTGCTTCCACTCACCCCCAGGTGGTGTTGGAATAGTTTGTGGATGACACTTTCCTCTTCAGGTATTCTTCTGTTATTGAGGCCAGTAAATGGAAACAAACTCTGGATTGTTATGCTTGGGCTTCGGGTCAATGTATTAACTATCAAAAAAGCTGGTTGTTCTTCTTTAATACTCCAGTGGACTTACAAAATAAGGTGCTTCAAGTTGTGGGGTGTTTGGCAACCTCGCTCCCTTCTACTTACCTGGGCCTTCCCCTCACGGTCAAAGAGGTATCCCATGAATTCTGGAACTCTATTCTGGAAAGAACCCAGAGGAAACTTGCTGGCTGGAAAGGAAAGATATTAAGCAATGCTGGCAAACTTCAATTGGTTTCTTCCACCCTCCAGGGGATCCCTGTCTACTTCCTATCCCTCTTCAAAATCAGAAGCAACATGGCCGAAAAATTGGAAAAAATTCAAAGAACCTTTCTATGGGTGGGGTCTGAAGAGAAAAAGAGGATTTCGCTTGTCAACTGGGACACTGTCTGCCTCCTGAAAAGATTGGGAGGTCTTGGCCTTAAAAAAATTGGTCTGATGAATAAGGCCCTTACTACGAAGGTGGCTTGGAAGCTCATTGAGGGAAAAGAAGATTAGTGTAGAATAATGGAAACCAAATACCTCCAAGGCCACCCCTACAGAACGATGTTCCACAACAGTGACCTCCCTAGTGGATCCAAACTCTGGATAAACATCTGCAAGTGTAAGCCCCTTCTGTCCAGAGGGGCTTTTTGGCAAATTGGTAATGGTAGGTCCATCAGATTCTAGAATGACCATTGGATCATGAACCAACCTCATCTGGGTCATAGATTCAAACCACTCATGGACTACCTTAGACCTAGCCTGCGTTTTAGAGCTTCCAACTACACCAACGGAAGATTTTGGGCTGATTTACCTAATAAATTAAGGGACAAACCGGACCTGCAACACATGGCCAAGGATCTTATGGACAACCTGACTAGTATCAGAATTTCTGAGGTTGATGACTCTATTATCTGGACCCCCACCCAGACTGGTGCTTTCACAGTTAGTTCTGCTTACAACCTGCTTCTTAAGGAGGAGAGTAACCCAAGCGACTGGAAGAAGGTGTGGATCCCCCAGCTCACGCCTAAAATAAAAAAAATTTGGTGGACCCTAATGCATGGTAAGATCCTAACCCAAGATAATCTTACTAAAAGATGCTTCTCAATGGAGAACAGATGTGTCCTATGTGAGAAGGCAAAAGAGACAGTAAACCACCTCTTCATCCACTGTGACTATGCTACCAGCATGTGGCAAGGAATTTTTGACAGATTGGGTATCGTGTGGGCCCTGGACAGCGAGGTGCACCAATTTGTTAACTAGAAATCCCCTTCAAATCACCCACTGCACCAACTCCTCTGGCGTATGCTTCCCCCACACATATGTTGGACCATCTGGAAGGAAAGAAACAATAGGATCTTTAGGGAGAAAGGCATCCAACCTAAAACCTATCTCCTTATCGGAACTAAGCTCTTGAGTGAAAATGTCAGAATGGCTAAATGGAAGCTCCTATCCAGTCCTCCTGCTGCCTGGGAAGCTAAAATTGCTGAACATTGGAACCTCTTGAGTGGGTTCTCCAGGTTTGACAATGCTAAAAATACTGCCAGAAAAGCTACCAAATGGATTGCCCCTCCTAGAGGCAGACTAAAATTAAACTTTGATGGGGCAGTTAATAATATTGGGCATAGTGGGGGAGGAGTGCTAAGAGATCACCATGGCACTTGCCTACTGGCTTATGTGGGACCAATCAATAACTGTACTGTTACCCAGGTAGAAGGGACCGCCCTTCTCTAGGGGATTAAACTTGCAAAATAGATAAACTTCAGACAGCTGGAAATCAAGGGGGATTCCAAAGTGACAATAGAGGAAGTCAAGAGTGGAGCTGGTGCGGAGTGGCAGGCTAGACCTATCATTATGGAGATCTATGAGCTTCTTGAGAGCTTCCAACATATGACTATAGGCCATACCTACAGAGAGGGAAACTCGGTTGCTGACTCAATGGCAGCAATTGGTCTAAAACAAACCAAACTAAATAGTTGGACGTTAATTGGTGACTTACCTCTGATGACTCAACAAATCATCATGGGAGAAATGAATACTATAGTCTAAATGTGCCAGGCTGGCTTATTTATTATGAACCCCTCCTCGATCATGTGCTGGCATGTTCGAGTGATTTGTGTGATTATGAAAGAAAAAACTCAAATTCCCATAAAGTTCTATCATTACCTTTTGAATGTGTGGAGTGATTGTTGTTAGTGTCAAAAGGTTTTTTTGGCTATTAATGGTATTAATGCTATTATTACTATTAATGATACCTGGAGATCCATTAGATTTGACGGTATAGAGCCCGTTCTCAAAAATTCTCAAAATTGACAGGTTATGTATAAGCTTTTTTTGAAACAGATTTGTAAAAGAGAGTGGTTTTATATGGCCTACAATACCAATCAACTCTCAGACTCCAAGGATATTCCAACGCTTGAAGAGTAGACCTCTTATATGTGGGGTAATATTCTCTGTATTGAACCCGATAATATTGATGAAGCCTTTACTTCTGATCCGCTGGTCACCCATTATTGCAAAGAAACTGGCATTTGGGGTTTCATGGAATGCATGAAAGGTGGACATGATGAGAGAATATCTAAACAGTTTGTCTCCTCCTGGAACAACAGAAGTGTCTCGGTTGGGGGCATTCACTTCCATCTCAATGAGGAGGTCATCGCAGAGGCTATGAGGCTCTCTATGGTGTGGAGAAAGTATAAAAAGACCAGTTAGACTGTCGACCCTACCAGCCTAAAACAATTTTTCAAAGATGGTGAGTTGCCGGTTAGGAAATAGGGGGGTTCAACAGAGAAGAGCTGCCGGACTTCTGACCTAAAATTTGTCTCATTATCATGAATTATTTCACGCTTGAAGGTAAGTTTACGGTGTTTTACAACTACCACTTACCTTTCCTGAATCATATTAGGAACAAAGATTTAATTTCCATACCATTTTATCTTCTGTACTCTATAGAAAGTAATGTCCTTGATATCAAAAGCAACCATGATAGGGTTATCCTCCACCAGGGCCTCCTCCTCTATATTTTTGAGTTTCAAAAAGCCATATGTCTGGCACCCCAACCCCCTCTGATTATTCAGATGATGCCCCAGGAGAATCCCCCAGAAAAAAGCTGAAAAGACCACCACCTCCTCCTCCCAGTCCATCTGTATCACCCAAGGGCCTTTGATGATGGATAATAAAACCCGTAAAAAAAGTATTAAGATTCCCACCTGTAAGAAGGAAGGCTAGGAGGAATCATATGTTTATGATTTTTTGGATTACAATGAAGGGAAAGGGGTTGACAGCACACCTGAGATGGATTACAAGCCCAAAAAATGGAAAATGATGGAAACCCAGGTCAATTTGGAGGTGAACCTAAGTGTTTTAGGCCATAGGAGGTCTAATAGAATAGCCAAGGAACAATGCAAAATCAAGATGTTGGTAACGGCCTCCAAAGAGCTCTCCCTGACGAAAAATGTCTCCCACTCCACCAACTCCAGAAATGGTTCCTCGGAAGGCTATATGAGCCTGACTGGTAATATTCCCCTGCCCAACCTTTAGAGAGCCACAGTAACCCTCAAGAACCCCACCCCACCCTAGAGCCCCCACCATGATACCCAGGATAAACCCCACTCCTCTGGCATGGAGGAAAAATGAAATTTCACAAGCACCCTTAAAAGAAAGTTTGTGAATATTGACAAAGAAATTGTTGAGATTAAGAAGAATATGCAGGACCTGATGAACCACTACATGAGGACCAACAAATTTTCCCTGAAGGTCATGCATGCCTCGACGGTGACCCTCTGTAATGTGCAGGAAAGGCTAGCGAGTGGAAAATTGGAAGTGGACGAGGATAACAAGGATATGTTCCTGTTTCTTTAGGAGGAGTGGGTGAGAACCCTGTTGTCTAAATAACTAGGAGGGAAGAACTAACTCTGCTATCTATGGTTCAGGTAATTTTGGCTGGGCTTGACCCTCGGTTCCCCTGTTCTGTGATTGGGGTTAATTTTAATTTTGTTATTTTGGTTTGGTTGAGCCCTGCGAGGCTTATTGACAATACTTTTTATGCTACTGATGATAGCAATTACTCTGTTTTAATCCCTTGGAGTAGAACTGTCACTTTTGTTTTTGATAGAGGCAGAACTAGAATTGGTGTTTGTGATATTCTTCTAAAATGTTTTTTAGCCTAGACTAGTTCCATTAATATGTTGTTAATGTGCTACTAGTCCTCTGTTCCATGGGCCAGCACCCTCTTGCTGCTTTTTCTATCAAAAACAAATTTATACACTTGTATATTTGTATATACAACTACATATAAGTAATTATGGTTGCATTAAATTAATTTATTTTATTTTAATTCTGCTAAATGCCATTAATTTCTTTTATTCTAATTATGCTAAATGTTGAATTTATTTTATTTTATTTTATTGTTCAATCAGGTTTAGGGTTGAGGATAAATTTAGTTCAGTCTTAGGGTTAGGGTTCAATTTGGTTTAATGTTCAATTAGGTTTAGGGTTAGAGTTCAATTTTTTTAGTGTTCAATTAGGTTTATTGTTATGGTTAATGCCATTTTTTTCGCTTGGTAAATGACCTAGGCCTTATATTTTATTAATATATAAAATATTACAATTTTTGTCCCTTCATTCAATGCGGGCACTAGAGGAAAAGAACAAATAAAAAAAGCCTTTGGTATTTCCCGAGACTGATGTATTAACCAAATCTAGTTGTTACCGAGAGTCAGCTTGACTCTGCTTCAAGGTCACAGAATGGACCTTATAGGGTATTATCAAACCCTAACTTGAGGAAGTCACTAAGATCTTCACCTCAAGTGTTGTAGACCTGGTTCTCACTATAAAGCTATTATCTCATGATGTGGAATCTATTAGGGTAGATCCACCCTCCAAGCTAAATCGACTGGTTCAACCTGAATAACACGATAAGACACATTGCACATGGATTTCATCACACAAAATGCTCAAGATGATTCTCCAAATGCTTTATGTATTCACAAACTCTATTATATTACAAAATACAATACGTTCCTGTCTTCTGTCTACTTTCTACTCACTACTGTCTGGTAAAAGCATAATAATCTATCACCCTTTTACAAAAGAAAAGGTTAACAACACCAAAACTGTAAAACTTCAAGGGCATAAAAGTCACATATCTTTTGAGAATTTAAAGATGATGTAAAATAAAGAAATGTGTGAAATAGGATGAATTATATGGCTATAAAATATTTTTAAAAAATTGAACCAAAATTAATATGTTTTTTGAAAATTTTAGGTCTATTTTTCATTTCCTCAAAAATACTGTAAATCAAGGAGTTTACTTCCCGCCAAATTGTTATAAGTAAAACATTGTTTTTTCCTCCAATTTTAGAATATGTTCTAGATGACATGTATAGCTAGTGCAAAAAAAAAGAAAGAAGTGTTTTCCATCTATAGTTTTCTCGTTATAAGTTTTCAAATTCCAACTTACCTAAAATCAACAGCTTTTGTCTCCCGCCACTTTTCCCCTATCAAAACTATACCAAAAACCAAATAAATTACATATTATTGAAGAGGACTCTCTTGTCTAATGTTTTCTATGATTTTAATTGTTTTTTGAATTGATATATCATTTTTTTATATTTTTTGAATCAATGACTTCTTGACTATTAAAATACCTACTTTCAATATTATTTTATTGAAAATAGACTACGTCTAATTAAAATTCTATAAAATCTATATGAGGATATTCTTGAATCTGATATCTACAAAAGGATATTTTTGTAGTTTTAAAAAATTATCATTAAAAATACTAGGAGTTATTGAAATGTCACTTTTTCTGAAAATTTTTTATTTCTATGGTAATTGGACTCAAAGTGGTGTTTAACATACATTTAATAGACATTTTCAATTGGAAAAGTTAAAGAACTTATCTAACTTAGCTAGAACGAATATAGCTAGACACTATGTTTGACCAAAATTAATGTTTAGTTAGAAATACTAAAATTTAGCTGTGCTGATAAGTTAGCCTAAAAGGTGACAGATTATTGTGCTTTTACCCTTTCTACTCCTACTCTCTTACAAAAGATTTCAACTATATAACTATCTCTTAGAAATATCTCCAAAATATCTCATGCTCCTTCAACAAATTCAACCACCTCGCGCAGATAGCATGGTTGAGCCATAAATGACCCTCCCATCACTGGAACAGGTGTCACTATTCATCAAAGACAAAAATGACATGTTGAGAGCCATTACGGTTGACCCAGCTGGTCACAAACATCACATCATGTGTTTATTGGGTTGTTAACTGACATAACCGAGCAACATACCGCCATAATCAAGTACCAGTCTCGAGCGTCAAAAAAAATTTGCCTTCGATACTCGAGCGCCAATCAACAACCCAAAATCTAAGCAACCCTGAGCAACATCACCAAGTAACAACCCCGATCACCAAGTGTAACTTGAGACATATTACTAAGCGACATTCCTGAGCATTTTGCACAGCATACCTGAGCAACCTCGTGCAAACCGAGAAAGATTCCCGAGTAGTATTACCAAGCTTGCCCGATCATCAATATAACTTAGTGCCACTTTATCAATTTTGGTTGCTAGAGCCTTGTTGGATTTCTAGAGTTTTATAAGCTACCTCAACACAATTAAACTAGGAAACAACTATCTAGCAACTATGATGTTAGTTCACCGATTGACCTTGGTCATTAAAAAAATGGTGGAACAAAACACCTTACAAACCAAAAAGATTTCTATCCTAGAAATGTTCCTAAACTTAGGCGCTCCTACACCATACTCCCCAAACAAAAAGAAATCAACTTCCAGGTGATTGGAGTAAGTCAAGATTGATTCCTAACTTCTTGAAATCAGTTTCTTGCACCCATGTAGCCTCTAAATCTACTTGTCCATGCCATTTGACCAGATGTTCCATGTAGATCTACCTTCTCGTCTTCTTGGCAACTCTTGATTTTAGAATCTTCTTTGCCCTTAGTTTCAGTGTAACAGGAAGTTTGAGAGCTCTGAGATCCTCGACATCTCCTATGAGATCAGAATCTCCTCTGGGAATTGGTCCTTTGTAGGATACCAAATCTGCCACATTGAAAATAGGAGATAATCCTATGTCTGCAGGAAGATCAATTTTATAAGCATTAGACCCATACTTTGCCAAAATTGCACAAGGTCCTATCTTCCTCATCTGAAGTTTACTCTGAACTCCTTTCTACAACCTTACTTTGTTTAGGTGCACCATGACCAAATCTCCAACTGTAAACTGAATATCTCTTTTCCTTGCATCGACCTTCTGCTTGGTGTGAGATGTACTCACTATCAATGCTTCTTTAACTGAGTCATGGACCTCCTTCATGGATTGATAAAAATCTTTAGCATACCCACTCCTCTCTACATTGTTTCCAAGATCCCTTAATTCACATATACCCCTGTGATGAATCCCATACACTATTTCTAAAGGGATCTTTCTAGTGGATCGATTGACTGTATCATTGTATGCAAATTATGCTTGAGCAAGTAAATGATCCCATGATTTTTCATACTCCTTAGTGAAGCATCTCAAAATATTTCCTAAGCTTCGATTCACCACTTCAGTCTGACCATCGGTCTGTGGATGATATGTTGAGAAAAAAGAGAGATTTGTACCAAGCTTCTACCATGAGGTTTTCCAAAAATGACTCATGAACTTGGAGTCTCTATCTGATACAATACTCAAAGGTAATCCATGTATCCTTACTGCTTTTCTAAAGAACAAATTTTCTATGTAACATGCATCATGTGTGGTCTTACATGGCACAAAGTGAGCCATCTTTCTAAACCTATAAACAATCACAAAGATGTTGTCCATTCCTTGCTTCATCTTCGGTAGTCCAATGAAGAAATCCATACTAAGGCATTCCCATGGTTTATTTGGGCTAGGAAGGGGCTGATACAATCCTGCATTGGATGAAGTCCCTTTTTCCTTCTAACAAACTATACAAGTCTCTACATACTTTTGGACGCCCCAATTTATTCTTGGCCAATAGTAATACCTCTTGACCAATTCTAGAGTCTTGTTTAACCCAAAATGTCCACTTAAGGAACCATTATGCTTTTCTTGTACTAGGTTCTCCCTCATGGAACCTCTCAATACACAAAGTTTTCCTCCCTTAAATAGAAGACCTTCTTGAAGAATATACTATAAATATTCACTATGAAAATGATTTTGTTACTCTTGACATACCTTATATGTTGCTGCAAAATCTTCATCTGCTGGATACAGACCTTTGAAGAATTCAATGCCAATGCTCCTTAGCTGAACTTCTTACACTGTGATTAACCTTCTACTCAATGCATCTGCTACTTTGTTCTACACTCCCTTCTTATGCTTTATGGCGAAAGTATAGGCTTGTATATACTCCACCCATTTCATATGCTTATGGCTTAGTTTATCTCGTGAACTTAGCAAAATCAAAGCCTGATTGTTGGTAAAGACTGCAAACTCTTTGGGAAGGAGATAATGTCTCCATTTCCTTAGTGCTTTCACTAATGCATACAATTCCAAATCATATGAGGAATACTTCATCTTTGCATCACTGAGTTTATCACTATGAAAGGCTATTGGCTTTCCTTCTTGACTCAAAACTGCATCGACAACGATGTTACTAGCATCACACTCCATAATAAATAATTTATCAAAACTAGGAAGTGTCAAGATCGGTTGAGTCGCTATCCTCTTCTTCAGATGCTCAAATCCTTCATCAGCCTACTCATTCCATTGGAACTTGGCTTTCATACCTCCTTTGATGGTATCTAAAATAGGTACGCTGATTGCACTAAACTGTTTGATGAACTTTCGGTAGAACTGTGCTAAACCATGGAAGCTTTTGACTTCAATTGCTGATTTCAGTGTAGGCCAATTCAAAATTGCTTCCACCTTGCTGATATCTATCTTCAAGTTACCCTCTGAGATAAAAAAACCTAGATAAACCAACTCTTTCTTCATGAACTCGCTCTTTTCCAAGTTGATTGTGAACTTTTCTTCATACAACCTTTGCATTACCATTTGCAGATGTCTAAGATGACCCTCTTTGTTTTTCTGAACACCAAGATGTCATCTAAGTACACTACAACCCATTTGCCAATGAATTCCTTCAAAACCTCATTCACCAACCTCATAAATGTGCTTGGGGCATTTGACAACCCAAAAGGCATAACAAGCCATTCATACAGTCCTTCGGTGGTCTTAAAAGTAGTCTTGCACTCATCTCCCCTTTAATTCTGATCTGATGATATCCACTCTAAAGATCTATCTTGGAGTAATATCTAGCTCCACCAAGACAATCCATCAAATCTTCTATCCTTGGTATTGGGAACCTATACCAAATAGTTATCTTATTTATGGCCCTAAAATCGGTACACAACCTCTAAGTACCATCTTTCTTTGGGGCTAGTACTGTGGGAACAATACAAGGACTTATGCTTTCTCTAATCAACCCGTGGTCGATTAGTTCTTGGATTTGGTTAGAAACCGCTGCATTCTATTGTGGGGTCATCTTATAAGAAGCTTTGTTTGGAAGTGAGGCTCCTAGGATAAAGTCAATCTGATGACTAATAGATCTCACAGGTGGTAGGATAGCTGGTTGACCATCACCAACTATGGCCTAGTATTGAGTTAACAACCTTTGTATCTCTAAAGACAACTCTTCCCTTTTATTTCCCTTTCCACCTTTTGGCTTTAAAATCAAAGAAAAACCTACTCCATCTTCTTCTTCCAAAGTATTTAAGAATTCTTTCCCACTGACCAACAATAGGTTGGGACCTCTTTTCTTTTCTTTTTCTTCTTCCAAGGTTGACTGTACCCTGAAAGTTATTTCATCCTTCTTGAAGAAATAGGAGTTCTAAACTCCATAATGCATTGCAGCTCGGTCAAACTACCAAGGTCTACCTAATAGAAGATGACACACATCCATAGGAAGAACATCACACAAAACCCTATCCTTATACCTCTCTATGGAAAATTCTACCCAAGCTTGTTTGTTGACTATTACATGTTGACCTTTATTCAACCAAGTAACTCTATAAGGATTAGTGTGAGGTATCCTTGTCAATTTTAAGTTCTCAATAGCTTCTAAAGAAACTATATTATCTATAGAACCTGAATCTATGATAAATTTACAAACCTTACCGAGTACCTCGCATTTGACTCAAAACAAAGATCTTGTTTGGCTTGGCTCTTCTTTTATGGGTTCCTTGAGGAGTGCTCTTTGGACCATCAAATACTCTCCCATCTCTGATCCTATGGGGACTTCTGCAGTCTTTCTGCTAGAAGACTCTTCTTGCACATAGTTAGCTCTTTTCTCTCCTCCTTGTGAAGTAGATCTCTTTGCAGGACACCGATATGCAGGATGCCGAAAATGTTGACAGTTATAGCACTTCATTGAAGAGAAGTAAGATCCTCTTCCTTGGTTATCAGTTCTTCCTCTTGAACTGTTACTTGAACCTCTTCCTCAATTGTAACCACCTCTAGTGTTACTAGACTCTCCTTGATTCTCTGTGAATTTGTTCTCACTGTGATTCTTAGCTTCCATATTTCTTACTCCATATCCTCCTCTATGACCTCTATTGTCTCTTCCTCTACCTCTACTATTTGAATCTTGTTTCTTCTTGAACTTCTCTTCCACTTTAAGGGCTAGTTGATAGAATTGATGCATAGCCTTGGGGCTTAAGAGACTGATCTCTTCTTGAATACTCCATTTGATTTGATTATGGTATCTTGCCACCTTTAGGCTTTCCTCTTCCATCACATGGGACCTTAAGCATAGCTTATGAAACTCTTCTGTATAGGCACTGACTTCTAAGTCTTTTTGCCTTAGATTCTACCTTTTCTTGTGCAATTGCACTTCATAATCATCAGGAAGGTAAGTTTCCTTTATCTTTTACACCATACCTTTCCAACTTCTTATGGGGTTCTTTCCTCCTTTTTCCCTTTCATCTTGGACAAATTTCCACCAAGTGAGAGCAGTTCCTCTCAATCTCGTCTTGGATATTTTGACTTTCTGAGCTTTAGTCACACTATCGCAATCAAAGTAATTTTTAAGACCTTCTATTCAGTCCATGATTAATTCTAGATCCATTTTGCCACTAAATAGAGGCACACCTTCTAAGGACTTACCACTCATTTCCTTCAATGCTTTCAAGAATGGATCTTCTTGAAGCACATGGTCTAGCTTTGGGATCATGTCCTCCCTGACCACTAATTTACCCTTCTCATAAGCTTCTCTCATCAGTTCACTGATTGTTGTAGTTCAAAGCTGCACTTCTTCTAGTTTGCATGCCATTTTGACTAATTGTTCCTTCAGGAGTCTGTTCTCCTCTCTTCATTCTCTGACATCTCTTGCCATTTTTGCATTCGATACCATGTTGGATGAATTCACAGACTCTTCTAAAAATCACACCCAAACAACACAAGCCCAATTATCTAACTTTCTCTGATACCAATCTGATGTAGAACCCAAATCTAGTTGTTACCGAGAGTCAGATTGACTTTGCTTCAAGGTCATTGAATGGACCTTATAGGGTATTATCAAACCCTAACTTGAGGAAGTCACTAAGATCTTCACCTCAAGTGCTCTAGACTTGGTTCTCACTGTAAAGTTATTATCTCATGTTGTAGAATCTATTAGGGTAGATCCATCCTCCAAGCTAAACCGACTGGTTCAACCTAAATAATAGGATAAGACACATTGCACATGGATTCCATCACACAAAATGGTCAAGATGATTCTCAAAATGCTTTCTATATTTACATACTCTATTCTATTACAAAATACAATACGTTCCTTTCTTCTGTCTACTTTCTACTCCTACTCTCTTACAAAAGCTTTCAACTATATAACTATCTCTCATAAATATCTCCAAAATCTATCGTGCTCCTTCAACAACTTCAACCACCTCACACAGAAGGCATGGTTGAGCCATAAATGACCCTCCCAACACTGGAACAGGTGTCACTATTCATCAAAGACAAAAATGACACGTTGAGAGTTGTTGTGGTTGACCCAGCTGGTCACAAACATCACATCTCACATTTCTTGGGCCGTTAACCAACATAACTGAGCAAAAGATAACCATAACCGAGCACCAGTCCTGAGCGTCAAAACAAACTTTTTCTTTGATACCCAAGCGCCAGTAGACAACCGAAAATATAAGAAACCCTGAGCAAAATCATCGAGTAACAACCCCGAGCACCAAATGTAACCTGAGTGCCATTACCAAGCGACATTTCTGAGCATTCTGGACAGCATACCCGAGCAACCTAGTGCAAACTGAGCAAGATTACCGAGTAGCATTACTGAGAAACAGATTTGCCCGATCATCAGTATAACTTAGTGACACTTTATCAATTTTGGTTGCTAGAGCCTTGTTGGATTTCCAGAGGTTTATAAGATACCTCAACACAATTAAACTAGGAAACAACTATCTAGCAACTATGGCTTTTGTTCACCGATTGACCTCGGTCATTACAAAAATGGTGGAACAAAACACCTTACAAACTGAAAAGCTTTCTATCTTAGAAATGTTCCTAACCTTAGGTACTCCTGAACCAGAGACAAGGTTGTCTAGTTATACAATAAGTTACAAGATCCCATTAAAAAACAATCTGGGACATATTGATAATTTTTATCCTCTTTACAAAATTACATAACAATACAAAAAAATCTTTCTATTTTTTTAATTGCGTTAAAATAATAATAATAATAATAAAATAGACTACTTTATATGGAAAATCTAGAACATCAATTAAAAAAATGGAGGTTGTGATACCCATCAAGGTCACCATTAAAGAACAACAATTTCCATAGTAGTAATACTTATGACATCTACAATACTTGTGATACCTATAGAAAGTATAATAGATGAAAACATACAACAAACGAAATCCCCTTCAAAAATGGAGGAAAATTAAAGGGATACATTGGAAAGAAGCCTTGATGTTAGTTTTCTTGTTGAGTTTGGGCCCTTTCTCAATTGACTGAATAAGAACATTTAAATAATATTCCTATGGTTAGAGAAGTATATCAATAATTTTTAAATCTTACAAATAAATCAATATCATATTATGGTCTTAAAATAACACTATTTATTGTTTGACTTGTTAAAAATACAAATTTTTTTTTAAAAATATATTATCACATTTGTTCTACAAACCACCTAATTTTAATTAAAATTTATTGACAAAGTCAATATTTACTCAACATTCCTATGGCTAGACACATATCCAACAATTGCAAAATCTTACCGCCTATAAGAAAGACATCAAACTTACCAAAGCATTCATCTTTTATTTGAAAACTACAATGAATGAATTTAAATTTTCTAATTTCTTATATTGCTTGAAGTTTGAACCAAAATATTGTATTTCGGTAATGGATACAATATTATAGTGGTAATGGATTTCAACATATATGTCTTGTAGATTTTCTTTTGATCGAACTTCCATGAACAAGGGGCTCCCATCTCCCACACCTCCAAATTATTAAATCCAAAAAAAATTGTATAATTTCTTGTATTGGTTAAAGTTTGAACTAAATATTCTTGTAGTTCATTATTTTTTAATCTTCATTTTGTTCCCTCTTATTCTAATATTAGACCTAAAAATAAATAAAATATGTGAACATCAAACAATATATATTAGAAATGTTGAGTTTCCATGTGGTTAATAATGACTCAACTCATTGACAATTCTTGCAATTAGTGAAATCTCAAGTGTCACCATGAATAATAAGGATAAAAAACAATTAGCCCTCAAAAACTCTTTTTCCAAGTACGTAAAACTCTTTTGTTGTATTCTCAATAGATTTATATAAACAATTCTCTATGTATCTTCTATGCACATATCAAATTGTTCTCTCTAATATATTAACTTATATGTATTTTCCTATTGGCGTAACCCTTGCACCTATTTTTGGTGCAAGCGCTAGTTTAATATATCAAAATAAGCAGTTCACTCAACCACAAAGTATTTGATGGGTTAAGCAAACTCTTGTTGCACAAACTTAAAACATTTATTAGACTTAGGTATAAGAATGGAGGATAGTAAAAATATTATGGTGGTAATGAGTCAATAGGATTACCATCATCTCAATAACATTAAAAAATACACACAATCTCTCAAATTTTGATTAAGTTAGAGATAGTATCAATAACAAGAGATTTGAGGGATCAATACCACGACAATAGAAATAAATTAGTGAGAAAATTTGGAACATTTTGTTTACCATAGAATCTTACAAGATAGTGGACTTTTAAATAGAGAAACTTAGCTCAATTTGACTAAGTATATTTAATTTCAAATTCTATTACCCTTCTAACTTGCCTTATATTTTATGATAGAAATACACCTTTAATGTGAAATTAATTTTATATACATTGGTAATTTTTCTATTATTATAAATAATATTATGACGAAGATGATGATGATAAAGA
>MU227218.1:2302948-2322522 GCA_018584345.1 Thuja plicata
ATAATGTTCATAACCATAATAGAAAGAAATTACATTCACTAAAAAAACTAGTTGCCCATAGCATTGCATCAAAAGAAGGAAGTACTAATCCAGGGGGAGGTGAAAATGATGAACTAGATATTGAATTGTTACTTGCTAAGGATGCAAGGGTCATGTTAACATCTAATTTATGGATTGAAGCGGGACTTGTCAATGGAGCTTTGGGATATATTCAAAATATCATATACAAACCTAGAAATGCCCCACTAGATCCACCAACATATGTTATGGTTGAATTTGACAATTACTCTGGAATGCCATTTCAAGATGTAGCTCCAAAATTAATTCCCATTTCTCCAATACAAAGAGGCCGCACACGTCAATTGCCCTTATGTTTGGCTTGGGCATTAACTATCCATAAATCACAAGGATTAACACTTTCTAAGGCAACAGTTGACATTGGACCAAGAGAAAGGACAGGACTAACATTTGTTGCTACATCATGAGTTAAGTCTTTGGATGGACTTCAAATTTCACCACCATTTTCTTATGATCGTTATGAAAAGATGAAGACAAGGAAGCAAGTTGTAAAAAGGAAAGCAGAGGAGCAATGACTCAAATCTCTAGAAAGAGATTAATTGTATGCATTGTATATACTATATTTCAATGGTCATAAAACATAATTCATATGATAAGCATCATGCTTTAAAAAGAATAATTCAGATTAATAATTTAATAGATTTCAGTTTTACATGTTGCGTTGCGGATGCTACTAGCTTAGATATCTTTATACATCTATCTAAAACATGCTGAGAGATATCAAGCTCGAGGCGCCTATTTCAATAAAAATATTATTGAAAATAAATAGGCACCCCGAGCTTGATATCTCTTGGCGTGTTTTAGATAGATGTATAAAGATATCTAAGCTAGTTATATCATACTCCCACTACCTTATAGAATTGTATACATTTTGGAGAGAGTATTCATTTTTTAAAAATTATATTTTGAATCCCATGTATTTGCCTTTTAGGCTTCTAAACCTAACCCTTAGCCTTGGATCTACAAGTATAATATGATGAAAATAACAAGAGAAAAATTGAGTTTGGCAATATTGTTGATGGGTTTTTTTTTGGAATTTTTTTAATGAAATTAAAATCTATTATAGATGATAATATCATTTTTCAAATATATAATTTTTTAACAATTTGTTTTTTTATTTTTAGTTGATTTTTGATGAAATTGGTCCATAAACTTGAAATGCTGGTGTTCATATTTTTAATGAATTAATTTTTTAATTTTCTTGTGAAAAATTATGACATCAACCTATGTTCAATTATTTACACAATGAAAATTAATTTAAAAAATAATTTGTCTTAAACTATGGAAATTGTACATGAGGGGTTTCTATAAAATAATAATAATTAAGACTAATACATAATTAACAAAAATAATAAAAAAATCCTCTTTAATATTGAGTATAATACAAATATTTTTCTAAAAAGAATTAGGAATATACATATATTTAATTCAAATGGTGATCATACACAAGAATTGTATGGTCCTAAGAAAGTGTCTTTTAAAAAATGGTTTTTATGCATTCTTATAAAAAATCAATTTGTATCATCTGGGTATTAGAATAATATATATATATATATATATATATGGAAACTAGACTAATAGTACTACATTTCATATTACTGGACTTTTTAAGAAATTCTAAGTGTAAATTCTTTAAATATTTATTCTATATGTGACAAAGTTTCAAAGTTAGGAAAAAAAACTTATACTTTTTCATTTTTGTGGATCAAACTTCTTTCACCTACCGTTGGCATTCTGGAAGCATTATAGTATCAACCAAAATCTTAATATCCTCTTATGACCTAGTTGAATGTAATTGAAAAATGCAATAAAAACTATTATGGAGATGGGTTGTAGCGTGATTTCCACAACTATGTTTGGGGATCAATTTTTCTTGAAAAAAAATATAGATAGCTATGTATCCTCTACATGGATCCTAGATATATCTTGCAAGACAAGACACACGAGATGTTTAGAGTGGTCATAAGCTTGTAATCTCCAATCTTAGAGTGTTTGATTGTATAGTATAGATGCATGTTTCAACTAACAAAATGAATAATATTGATCCTAGGAAACTCCAATGAATCTTATTTTAAGGTACAAAACCACCTCAAAATTCTATTTTCTAATGTATTTTAAGACACAATATTTATGAGAGTCAAGGCATGATATGTGATGAGTCATCCTATAACTCATTGACACATTATAAGAAGTGTCTAAACCAACCTCCTCTCATGGTTAGATGATGATAATGAATAAGCTTCTCACAAAGAAAATGAGATGAAAGGAGAGTTGTTTTTTGATTTTAGTCATCTAGAAAATAATTATTCATAGTACCGTCAATGTCTACAATGGGTCCAAAGCCCCTTCAACCAATCCCACCCAAATTCTCTTCTATATATGTCATTAGGAGTTTTAATGAGAACAATGGTGAAAAATGATGTAAATCTAAAGCCTTCATAAGCTCAATTGTTAACAACATCGACCTTGATATAGTTTGATAAGCACTAAGTCATCCACAATGGAAGAAGGTAATGTATTTTGAATACGACTCTTAGATACAAAATCAAACATGATAAATATTCAATTCACTTATAGGAAAGAAACCCATTGCTTGCAAATGGTCTTTTAAAATACTAATAAATACAAAGCATGATTTTTTGTAAAGACATATGCTTAGTAGTGGGGTATTCATTATGATGATACCTTTGCACCCACTACAAAGATTTAAAAAAAAATAGAGTTGTCTATGCATTGGCAACATAGAAAGTTTGAAAGCTTCAAAAGATGCGTGTCAAGTTCTTTCTTAAATCGTGATCTTTAAGAAAAATAATAGGATTCCCAACCAAAAGGTTTCATTGATGAATATTTTCCTTAAAAACTTATTTAATCTCAATTAGTCACTTTATGGGCTTAAACATCCTCTGGGCATGACACACTAAAATACATGATCACCTATTGTAACTTAGTTTCACACGTAGCATTATATTTTTACCTCACAAATGAAATATGCCAATGCACTGCTAGAAAAGTATGCCATGTGTGATTGTAAATCTATATCCACTTCACTATAGAAAGGTTTGCAACTCTTGGTTCTAGGATTCGCCTCAAGTAGATGCAATTTTTTACATGTAGTTTTTTGGGAATCTAATTCACTTGACAAAACATCATGACACTACAATTTTTTACACAAATGTGTGTTTGTTGGCTCATAGTGGCTAGAAGGAAGAAGTTATGAAAGTTAAAATTTGAATTTGTCAATTAAGATTTAGGGTCCATACATACACTCCTTAGGATTGGCATGGATAAATCTTGAACCATGCAAAGAAATAATAGGCAAGGAGAAGGTAATGATCTTGAGGTAGAGAGTGAATGTTTGGAGATGAGTGCTAATCCATATAAAGTATGGATGAATAGATAGTGAATACATGAGAATAAGCCTGATGAGGTGAAATGAAGATAGATATGGCTTAAACATTGAATCAAATTGAACACAAGAATATGCCACTTCATATCCAAATAATCATCAACACTACAATTCTTGTTAGCATCACTTTAATATGTAAAAATTATAACTTAATGTCTATGCATTAATTAATAATATTTTTTTTTAATTATCGCTATCATAATTCTATTTTATTATCATTATAATAATTATTCATTGTTAACACTATCTAAATCTCTTCAAAAGATATTACACTAAGAAAAAGATACAAAATATCATTTTATAATCATATATTTAAAAATCAAAATATAATCAATACATGTTTAAAAAATGAAAA
This sequence comes from Thuja plicata, assembly GCA_018584345.1. NCBI lineage: Eukaryota > Viridiplantae > Streptophyta > Pinopsida > Cupressales > Cupressaceae > Thuja > Thuja plicata. The sequence continues at coordinate 2,306,788 of MU227218.1, forward strand.
TCACAAAATAACTCTTAAATTAAAAATTATCATATTATTAATATAATAAATTGTGATAATTGAATACCCAAATTATAAACCTTTTATTTTTTATTAAAATAATTAAATAAATATTATAGAATTTCATAAGCCTTTTAAACTTTTTAATTGATAACTTGAAATGTAAGTTACAAACCAATATAAAAATTAAAAAAATTAAATATATTTGAAAACTTCACTTGTAAGTTATAAGCCAACTTTATAACTTCATGTTCAAGTTATAAGTCAACTTTATTTGATAACTTTATAGGGCTAAAAAGCCAACTTTATCTTAACTTCACGTCTAAGTTATATAAGGTTTATTTTCTCTAATAACTTATTTATTGTGCAGTCTAAGTAAATGAGTGAAATAAAAAGAAGTGTCAATCGGTTTCATCATTTTAATCTCTTAAACATTTGAAATAAAAATATTAATTTATGTATTTATTGTGCAGTGTAAGTAAATGAGTGAAATAAAAAGAAGTGTCAATAGGTGTCATCATTTTAATCTCTTTTGAAATAAAAATATTAATTTATGTAATAAAATGCTTTTTAAATGAGTTATATCCCTCGGACATCCCCTTTAAAAAGCTGATCAGAAATGACAAAAAAAGAAGATAACAAAGTGAATATCGAGTGGTGACAGAAACGGAGCCGACTGCTTTGTTAAAGCTATTCTCCATGGACAAGCTTTTGGAGTTTTCTTTCCCGAGCTTATTTAAATTTGATGAGGGGTTTTGCCTGAGAAGCCAAGTTCATCAATGGAGATTTGGTGGAACCTCGGGACGCTCATGACGAGCATTTTCTTTTTCAGAACACTGCTCAAGGAATTCCTCCCTCCCGAATTCCACGACCGCCTCATTCTGCTTCTCAGCAGACTTGCAAAATTCCTTTCTTGCTACATCACCATTGTTATTGAAGAAAATGAAGGCATGAGAATAAGCGAGGTTTACGAATCGGTGCAGACTTATTTAAGCACGCGGTCTTTTTCATCGGCCAGCCGATTGAAGCTGAAAATGCCCGAAAATGGCAGGGCCTTTACCTTCAGCATGGACAGAGAGCAGCAAATCGGGGACGAATTTCAGGGCATCAAAGTCTGGTGGACTTTTCACAGCCGAGAGCTGAAACATCCCAGACATTTCTGGAATTCCATCTCCGACGAAAAGCGGTATTTCGAGCTCCAGTTCCACAAGAAGGACAAAGCTAGGGTTTTTGACACATATCTGCCTCATATTTTGGCGCAGGGCAAAATACTGGAGCTCAAGAACCGGCACCGGAAGATTTACACTAATAAAAACGGTAACGGCTTGTCATGGACGCCGGTGGTTTTCGATCATCCGACGACTTTTGAAACCCTAGCTCTGGACCCCGAGTTAAAGGACGACATAATGGAGGACCTCAGGAAGTTTTCACAGAGGGAAAAGTATTATAAGAAGGTCGGCCGTGCCTGGAAACGGGGGTATTTGCTCTACGGCCCGCCGGGAACCGGAAAATCGAGTATGATTGCTGCAATTTCTAATTATTTGCAGTATGATATTTATGACCTGGAGCTAACCGAAGTTAAGAGCAATACCGAGCTCAGAAAGCTTCTGATTGCTACCACTAACAAGTCTATTATTGTGATTGAGGACATTGATTGTTCGCTGGATCTGACGGACCGGAAAAAGAAGGCGAAGAAAGAGAGCAAGGAAGAGCCAGATCCAGTTGCCGGAAAACCAGAGAACGAGCCGCCGGAAAGCAAGGTGACTCTGTCTGGGGTTTTGAATTTTACAGATGGCTTGTGGTCGTGCTGCGGAAGTGAGAAGATTATCATTTTCACTACGAATCATGTAGATCGGCTGGATCCTGCGCTTCTTCGGTCGGGGCGCATGGATAAGCATATTCATTTGTCTTTCTGCAGTTTTTCTGCGTTTAAAGTTCTTGCTCGGAATTATCTAGGCCTTGAAGATCATCCTTTGTTTGAAAAAGTAGAGATTTTGATGAAGGGGGCGCAGATTACACCTGCGGATGTAAGCGAAGAATTGATGAGGGCGAGTGAAAATTCGGCCATTGCGCTTGAGAAGGTGATTGTAGCACTTGCCAGGGGTAAAGAAAAGGCTGCTCAAATACTGCCTGGTTTCAGTAATGGCGGTGAGCTCAATTCTGTAGTTGAAGTCGACAATTCAAGTGCGGGCAAACCTCCGCCAGCTTGTGAACGACACAAGTAACAAACTTTTCATTATCTTTTGTAGCATTTGCATAAATCTGCAATAGCACTATATAGTGTTTGCATTAAACTACAATCGCACTATAAAGTGCGATGGATATTGATTTATAAGTTAATTTGATTAGTATTATAAAAACTATTTTAAATTTATGTTGAGTTTCTTTATATTTTAAAAATATTTATATCGAATTTTATGCTCTCTTTTTATTTTAATACATGAATAAGTATTTTGAGGTCCGTTTTTATCACATTCCTGTTGTTTTTTTCTTATGAAAATTTAAATTAAATATGTAATAATTATTAAATTATTTGTCATTACTTGTAAATATCTTTCGATTAGTGGAAGTGGATAATCTACAACAAATTTTTTACTTATCCCTCAAAATTCGTATGCTATAGCTATCATTTTTTTTTGAAATGTTGTTGACACAATTATTGTGTAAAATCAATGGACCAAATTATTTTTTAGAGTCTTACACTTATATAACAAACATTAATGTATTCTTTGCTAAGCATTTTAAATGGAAAATTCTCTTATCGCCCATCTAGATCCCTCTTCGCCATCCTCTATTCATTTTCCACACGTGCATTGTGATTGTTGTATGGCTATGTTGTATTCTAGATTAGACTCTTTTGCATGTGTTTTTTGGCTGTGATCAATTTTGGACAGGTCTAGTCCTTTATAAATAGAGGTATTTGTAATCAATTTTTGCAATGAATAAAAATTACTTTTTGTTATATGTTTGCTTTTCTTTTAATTTGGTATCAGACCCTGAAGAGCTTGAGCCTAAAGAGGATTGAAGAATGTCAATTTATGTTTGAGAGTATTGAGTAAAATATACACTAGTTTGAAATTGTTGTAGTAGTGAAACACAAAATTGTCAAAATTTGGCTGATCACTGATTTGGATATGGGCCAATAAGAAAATATTTTGCAGCAACAAAGATAAAGTTGCTTGAAGCTAGAGACCCCTTGCTGCAAAGGAGTCTAAATGCTTGTTGTTTTATAAGTTCAATTTATTGATATTATACTAGCTTTATATAAAATATTATAAATTTATGTTGAGTTTTTTAATATTTTTAATAATTAAGAATATATTTTTGGGTAATAAGTTATTTTGTAATTGCAATATTTTGGTACTTATTTTATATAATAATAAGTTATTTTTTATATGCTATTTTTTGAGTTTGGAAATTATAACAATAAATATATATTTTTGATCGGTGATAGAGACTTTTGACTGGAGCTTTGAACCAGTGAGGTCACAATGGGGGACCCCATCCCCAAGAACAAACTGAGGCATTAACTCCTCCTCCTCCTTTAATCACAATAGGGAAATCCTCCTTCACACCATATATAATCTCTAGCATGGCCACCAATGTCATCCCCATGAATAACTACCCGTACGACCATGAAGGTGGACCCAAATAACCATTAACACTTGTATTTGGGTCAGGCGGGGATTTGAACCTTGGTTGCACCATTAACATTACAACCAAGTCACCACTACACCACAAGGTTATCCCCATAACAATAAATATATTATTAATAATTTAAATGAAATTTTTAATGTTGAATTTTATGTGTTCTTTATATTTGAATACATGAATAAGTATTTTGAGTCTCATTTTTATCATTTTTTTTTTGATCGGTAAAAGGCCGAAGCCATAGAAAATTTTATTATTATTAAAAATAAAGATACAAAAAAACCCCTCTCAGTGCAGGCACTGGTAGGAAAGAGTGGGGTAGAGAAAACCTCTAGCCGTGCCCGGGACTATAAGTCCTGATACTAATACACAGATTCCCTGGGCATACCCACAACTCGATGTTTATTGATATTTTATTCGTACATACATAGTTTGAGCGAGCATACCCACTATTTGGAAACTTTATGTTATTCCATTTATTGAGTTACATTTTAATTACAACAGTAGCTTGTGGTCGCATTTCCCGTTTAAAGCAATAGAGATATCATTTCTGTAGAAGCTTTGATAATTTTCCTCTAAGTTTCCACTTCCAAAATAGCTCCAATTAACAATGTCCTCCTTAAATGGTATACAACAAATCTTCACTGCATTGTTAAATTTGAGGCAAATTAAAATTGAACATAAGTGGAGAAAATTAAAACCCCTTTACCTTCATTCTGATACTTACTCATTGTGAGGTGAATAATGATATCTAAAGAATATGAGCATATCCGATCCAGATTCTCAATCTAAGATCATAGTCAGTGCTTCATAAAACCAGTAAAAAATTAAGCATTAAAGATGTGATCCTATAATTTGATAATATGAATTAGGATATAATTAATCTTAAGATTTGGTTTCACCATTGCTGCCCTGATATCGTTTCTATTAATTTATCGTATCTTCTAGCATGATCTAAATTGAAAACTATAGCATCTAATTAAAAGTAAAAAGATAACCTGAGAACCACTTACCATGACATTAGAAAACCTAAAATAATCATATCGCATTTCTAGAGGCCTAATTTAAAAATACCATAAAAGCCATATTTCTAAAAGCCTAATTATCATAGCATATTTCTATAAGCCTAATATATCTGTACAAAAAAGGTAAATTGCTAAAAGGTTTAGTGATAATCTGCCTTGTCTAAGAAAAAACCAACAAACCCAGAGAAACCCAACAATCCTCATGAGATCTCTAAGTTAGCCTGTCCAGCTTGTATGCTTACGTGCCCTCATCCAACGGAAAAAGACTATAAAATAAAGGAAGGTAAGAAAAGATGAGAGCATATAGATATTTCAAATATAGGGTGAGGGGAGAGCCTATATCCCTCACACTATATCTAAAGATCAGAAGTCTAGAGAATATCCCAGAGCTATCGGTTGTCCCCAATATCCACTAATACTTCAAAAAGTAGCATTCACTTCTAAATTACGGAAGAAAGGGAGGTTATAATAATATGCAATAGTCTAGAATTCTACCTATATACACACACACACACATATATAGATGAAATAACAATGTGCATAGGAAAGCACATCAAAATAACCTAGGGTACATTTTATTTTGATGTGCTTTTCCATACACAAATCTATAAGCATGTTTTTGAACAGTTTCTAAATCTAAATATATGTGTAAAAGTAACATCCTTGCCTTAATTATTATAACCTCCCCAATCATGCCCAATTCCTTATTCTTGTTAAGTCAGGAGAGCCTAAAGTGAATTGGATCTGATAAACCTTAGATATCAAGGCATGCCTATATCTTACTGTCATATATATCTGATGTTGGATACATGGTAACTCCAAACTCATACCTGTGATGAGCTTGTTTATTAACTGTCCAATATCAGAGCATGTAAAAATTTAAAGAATTGGATACTGTGATGGAGGCAAAGTCCCACTATTTTACACTGTCATGACATTGGCAACCCAAGAGTCTAATAAAGCCTTCATTTTAATGCCCATTATATGAATCCTTAGCTCTTGTGTACATATTCCTGAGTCAGAGTGACAAATCGATACACCTCAAGGGGTCAGAAATGCACGAAAGGATAAACCTGTAACACAGAATCAAGCACAGAAGAAGCACAGGAGAAAGTTAAGATTTCACAGAAGAGGCACAGTAGAGGGGGAAATAAAGGGTGGGAGAAACATCTCGTAGATTCAAGAGATAGCTGGAAAGGACTAGAAGGCAAAGAAAGTAACATGTAGGAAACGGAGCACGATGAGGGGGGACAAAATGAGGAAGAGCCGGATTCACATGTAAGAGAAAATTAACATGCTATGAAATGATGACAAGAACTGCCATCTTGACTAACAAGCCATCATCAAAATCATCAATTGATGGATGGCAAGGGGGGAAAGGCAGGGCCACCTCTTAAAAGCAGAGATTAATAATATAAAAAACCAGAAAAGAAAGCTAAAAAGGAAGGCAAAAAAGAGTAATATGTTAAGATAGGGGCTCCGATAAAAAGAAAGGTGAAACTAAATTTAACCCATGATAAAGAATCCGTTGGCACCTAGGTTGGCTAGAGAGTCTACTTCTGAATTGCCCTCCCGATATGTATGTTTAACAACAAACTCAGGGATGGACTCTAGGACTAGATTAATTTCTTCAATTTTAGAGTTAATTGACCAATTAGGTGTCTTTTTGGTTCTGATGGCGTTAATGATTATTTGCGAATCACCTTCGATTATTAATTTTGATATATTGAATTTTTTACATATTTTAAGGCCTTCCAGAGTAGCTAAGCACTCTGCCATGTTGTTTTTAGTGGGTTTAATGGGGCAATAATATTTAGTAATTGTTTCTCCCTTCCAATTCTTAATGATCCCACTGATGCCTGCAACCCCGAGGTTACCTCTGGATGCCCCATCAAAATTTAACTTAACCCAACCTTCATTGGGAGGGGTCCAAATGCAATTGGATCTGTCTATTTTCAATTTGATGCCTCCTCTGCCATATAGTGTCATAATATTTAGTGAGGGCCATTTTAGTCTGATCTTGTTGTCCCAGGATCTAAAGGACTCTTCATAGCATGTTTTTCCACAAAGTTTTCTATTGATAGTTTCAGTTATTGAAGTTTCAATTTTATTTATGATATTTCTCCAGTCTAGTTTTTGATTTGTAAAAATCCTTCTATTACGTTCCTTCCACACTTCCCAAACTAAGATAGAGGGGGATATAGTCCAGATGTCTTTATAGAGATTGTCTTTATAGAGGGTTGGCCATGCTAAAGTGGCCTAGCAGGTCTGAAGGAAGAGCAGACATCTAGTCGAGGGACTATTGTATCCATTTCCAACATTTCTGGGTAAAGGTATAGTTTAAAAGAAGATGATCGACATCCTCTACCTGGTTCTCGCATAAGGGGCACCTAGATGGCCCCTCAAAACCTAGCTTTTGAATTCTATATGAAGTTAAGATCCTATCCTACAAAGCAACCCATAGAAACATTCCAGCCTTAGGTAGGCATTGTTCTAGCAAAGATTAAGGGGAATGTCTAAATTATCCAAATTATTCTCGCAGATAATGGTTTTATAACCATCTTTCACTGAGTATTCCCCGTTATTGGAGCCTACCCATAAGAGAGTGTCTGGTCTATTTTTGATAGTGATGTCTCTGTCCTTTAAAACAATGATTAATTTATATCTTTCTTGGTCTAAAGGAAATCCATGTGAGGCTGAATTTGAATCAGAATCCTCACTTAATCCGATATTTTCCTTTAGGTATATACCGATGTTAACTTTACATTATTCTATGAATTTTGGTGAGAAACCCATCTTGTTTAACGAGGGGAAGCCTTCCCAGGATTCATCCCAAAACAAAGCTTGATTCCTGAGACCCACATCCCTAGTGAGGAATTTGCTGATGATACCTATAGAATCTTTAATGAAGTTCCAGATGCGAGAGCCTTTAACATGTGTTTGAACTCTAAAGATATTAATGGGATCAACCTCTGGGATATATTTGTGTAATAATATTGATGCTCATTTAGTATTTGGTTCCTTAAAGAGTCTCCAAATGAGCTTTGCCCCTAGGGCCCAATTTTGCCACATAAGGTTCTTGATTCCCAAACCACCCATAGAAAGTGGTTTACATAAGTTGTCCCATTCGATTAGGGCTAATTTATTTTCCTTAGATGAACCTTGCTAATAAAAATCTCTCAGCATCTTATCTAAGTTATGCTTAATATTAGTCGGGAGGGGGAGAGTAGACATATGATACATTGGAATGGCTATCAAGACTGATTTAATCATTATGGTTCTACCTAGTTTAGTAAGCCACTTACCTTTCCAGGAGCTTTTCCTATCTTGAACCTTAGCTACTACTTTTTTCCAAAGTTTGGATGATTGTTGGCCCTTATCTAGGTCAATTCCTAAATATTTACATGGAAAATTGCCCAGTTTATAACCAAGAGTATTACAGATTTTCTTTTCCTGAGTTGGTGAAGTATTACTAAAGAAGATCTCCAATTTATTAGGATTGACTTGTTGGCCTAAGGCCTTCATGTATAGGTTAAGGACATCTCTGAAGGCCCTAGCCTCTTGGCAAGTGGCAGATCCAGGGAGAATAGTATCATCTGCGAATTGCTGGTGGGTTATGTACGGGATATTTTCTGTGGCTTTTAAACCTATAATCTTGCCTTTTATCTGTTTCTTTGCAATGGTTCTCCCCAAGGCTTCCGCCATGATAACATAAAGGAAGGGTGACATCGGGTCACCTTGTCTGATGCCTTGAGATATACCAAAAAAACCTTCTGGAGTACCATTAACAAGAATGGAGATCTTGGGGGTAGAAATACATTTGAAAATGAGGTTGATCCATTTCTTGGAGAAGCCAAAAGCTTCCAAGCATTTACATAGGAATCTCCAATCCATGTTGGCGTACACCTTTTGGATATCAATTTTGATAAACATACTCGGTTCCTTGGTTACTTGTGCAATGTGGACAAGTTCTTGGGTGATGACAATGCCATCTAGGATCGACCAATTGGCTACAAAGCCTGTCTGCTCTTTTGAGATTATAATAGGGAGAAGAGTTTTTAGTCTATTAGCCAGACAGTTTTATAATATTTTATAAATAGTGTTGCAAAGTGATATAGGACGAAAGTCCCCAGGGTCAATACAGTCATTTTTCTTGGGAATTAGGGAAAAGAAGGTATTGATAATTTCTGAAAGAATATCTAACTAGAATTTATAGTTTCTTCCACAGCTTGCCAGATCTCCATCCCCATAAAGTGCCAACATTTTTGGAAGAAACCTTCCTGAAAACCGTCTGGGCTTGGGGCTTTGTCTGGTTGCATTTGAAATACAGCGGTCTTGACTTCTTCCATGGTGATTTTTCTATTAATCATTATGTTATCCTCATCCGATATTAGCTTAGGTATAGCCTTAAGCATTTTGTCTTGGGCTTGAAGGTTAACCACTTCTGTATTGTTTAGAAGAGAGTTGTAAAATTCTATGATCTGATCTGTGATGTCTTTAGGATCTTCTAAGAGTTTCCCCCTCTCATCTTTGATCTTGGAAATCCTATTAATATTTCTTTTTAGGTTGGTTGATTTATGGAAGAATTTAGTGTTACTATCTCCTTCTTTAAGCCAAGTTTCCCTGGATTTCTGTTTCCAATATATTTCTTCTTTAAGTAAAATTTCATTATATTTAGACATAAGCTCCTTTTCTTTTAGATAGCTAGCTTCATTCATACCTTGGGCTATATCTAAGTTATTAAGATTCTCTAATTCCTGTTCAGTCTGAATTTTCTCTTCAAAGATGTTGTTAAATTTGTTCTTATTCCATTCCAAGACTTTTTTTTTTAATAATTTTGAGTTTGGTCACTAAACTGTACATCTTAGATCCCTCAACTGTCATTTGGTTCCACCATTGTTCTAGAAGGCTGATGAGGTCCTGATCTTGGAACCACATAAATTCAAATTTGAATGGATTTCTATTGGGTTTGCAGTTTTTGATAATTGATAATCTAATTGGGAAGTGATCCGAACCTGGTTCTAGGAGAATCTCTACGGTCAATAGTTGATTAAAATCTTCCGCTTCTCCAGTAATCATAAATCTGTCTAATTTTTCCACAATATGGTTAAAGCCTGATCTTCTATTGTTCCAGGTGAAAGATCCATTGATAGTCTCGATATTAATTAAATTATTATCCGCGACCCATTGATTGAAATCTTTCTGAGATTGTGAAATGTAGTATTATCCTCCAAATTTTTATTTGATGTTAAAGATAGCATTAAAATCTCCTCCTAAGATGTGTGTCTCTCCTATGTTTGTTTGCAATATGGATTGGACTTCTTGGCAAACCCTTCTTTTTTCTATGTTTTGAGTAGGTCCGTAAATGTTGATTAGATTAAATTTTAGGTTTGATTTGTGGTTGCTAATCCTCAGGACTATCCAGTTGCTACAACTAGAAAAGACTAGTGATGAAACTTTCTGAGGGTCCCACAAGGCTGCTAGCCCTCCAGATGCACTTGCTGCTGGTACAAATTCTGATTTCCATATACCAAGTTTGTTGTTAAATATCATGCTTCCATCAGCATTTAGTTTGGTTTCTTGTAAAATTATTATTTCTGAACCAAAGATTTTTAGATATCTCTTTACGAGTCTTTGTTTGTTAGGGGCATTTAAGCCCCTAATATTCCAGGATGTCACTTTCATTGCTCCTTGGGAAGGCACTTCTCCTTCCAATGTACAGAATATCAGAGATCTTCATTTTCTTTTCTGTGCTGCCTGCTATGTTTCTAAGTTCAATGAGAGATTTCCTTCCCCTTTTCTTCTTGATCTTGTTTATTTTGGGGGAGGATAAGCCTTCCTTATTGATGGCTATTCCAAGTTGTCTATCTTCATTTGTAATACTAAATAATCCATCAATGTTCTCTATTTTGTTTTCTGCATTATCTATGAGGTGTGGAGTAGAATCTGGGTTATCTGTTTGATCTTCTTCTCTGTACCCTCCTTCTAAATTGATGAGGGAATATTCAGCATCTATGGTATCTTGACCATATGATTCTATCATATTTTCCAAGTTATCAGAAAAAGCTTTGTTAAGAGTTTCAAGTTCTAAAGGAATTGTAAATTTTGGTTCGTCACCTTTTTGTTGGAACTCCATTGGTACTTCTTTTTCCTCCTCAGAATTTGTGAGTGACATAATCTTTCTTATTAAGATATCTTTTTGGTACCTTAATTCTTCTTCATCACAGATTTATTTTCTAAAGAGGTCCATAAGTTCATTTGTTACAGCCTCCCCTATATAATCTGTAATAATTTTAATTTCTCTGATATATTTCTCATCTTCAAAAGGTTTTTCTTGTGATCATTCATCTGTAGGAATAGCATTTTGGTTGGTCAGAGAGTTAGCTTTAGTGCACATAGAGTCCTTTGCTGTATAGCCCTTAGGATCTAGCTGATCTACATAACCAAGGGATTGCAACCCTTCTGTAGTTTCTGGTTGAAATTCCTTCCTTCCAGAATCTAGGATACCTTCTGATTGGTTTGTTATCAAAGATTCATAGTTGTTTTTTACTAATGGTATGCTATGGAGAGGGACACTCTCCTTATTTAATATCGAAGGGCCCTCAAAAATAGGGGCAGGGTTGCTAGTTAACTTAGTTTTCTGAGTAAGCTTGCAAGGGGATTTGATATTTTGTTTGGGGGGGAGAATTTTTGTAGTATTATCCCCTGCTTTAGTAATAGTAAAACCCCCTCTATCTGTATGGAAGTTAATGTCCACATCCAAACTTTTATTTAAGAGGTTAGTTATTTTCTCGGGTTCCATAGAAACATCTGGATTGCTAATGTTAATTTCATAATTAGATTCTACAAAGTCTTCCATAATGATAGGATTGACTATCACTGAATTAGAATTAAAGCCAAGATGTATGGGGGGAATAGTTTTCTGGTGAAATTCCATGTTCAGAACAATGATCTTATCTAAATGGTTATATTTGGACTTTACCATTCTGATGAATCTACCTATTTTGTTTCCTATTAGATTGATTGCTTCTTCACTGGATAATTCCAGTGGTAAGTTCTTAAGGATAATTGTTTTATCTATCTTAAAATTACCGAGCTTGATTGGATTGAATAAAGGAATCCAATCAAATAAAACAAAGGACTCATTTCTAAAGTTAATGTTACTCTTTTTCATAAGATTTTCTTTGAGCTCCTTACTTTTGCAATCTATAAAAGAAAGTTATCTATAAGTAAGGATATACTTACCTCTCTAGGAATAATTGCTGACAAGCCATCCGCGATGTCAAGAATGGTTTCTCCTATCCCTTTCCATCAACAGATAATACCTGTCTGTTCATAATACTTCTAATTTTGGAGTATACCTTTATTATCTAAATTTATCATGTTAGACTTAAGATCTGAGGCTCCTTTGCTAACTGAAAGATCATAATTGACTTTACTGTTCCGTCTATGTGGAGGAGTATAAACCAAGTTGGAATGACTTGAAAGAGAAGCTTTAACATAACTGATTTGTTTACCTTCAGTTGTATGCGATGGTACATACTTACCTTCTGATCTTTGATGGGGGGGTGAGTATTTCATTGATGCTATGGGATCCATTTTGTTCAGATGTTTAGGGTTTCTATCCCTCTTATTTTGCTGATTCTCTTCAAGATTGAAAAGAGCTTTCTAATTTAGTCCTCCAGAATCTTCAATATGAAACCTTGGGGTTTTTCCAAATGAAGGGGGGAGGCAATTCACATTTGACAGTGTGTGTGCACTGCCAATATGTGACTGATCCCTAAATTTACCCTTCATTTCCAAAACCCTATTTTTCTTATTTGAAATTGAGTGGATTTCAGAGCGGAAATACTCTGAATTCAAGGGTTCAAAGTAATTCTTTAAACATAAATCTTTACTACAATATTTCAAAGGATGATCGCTAACCTTCCTTTTCCTTTTGACCACTTGCCATTCCATGTCTTTAGTCAGGGCAACCTCCGAAGCTGCCTGTGCCACTTTAAGTCTTCCTCCCTCCAAAGTAGAATGGGGCTGATAGGGTTTTTTAACTGGATATTTCCTAGACTTTAGGGCCCCCGCATCTCCGAGGTTGCTTGATTCCAAAGCAGCATATTTCATCTTGGAAAAGAAGGCAATTTGGTGATCCAAGGATTTGACACTGAAAATCCTAAGGATCACCTTCTTATATTGGACTGATACCATTGTGCTAGGCTTTGCTACATTATTTATATTTCCTTCGATCTGATTTTTTGATGAATCATTATGAATCTTACCCTCTACAAGACTTTTTTCCTTTTGAGATTTAATGAAGGCTTTAAGATGGTCATAGGCAGGTCTGGATGAGCGCATGTCCGACCTCCTATAGTCAATGGCCTTGTGGCCATATAGTAGGAAGTTAAAACAATAACCTGAATAGCCTGTATTGCTGGTATCCAAGGCCGTCGAATTGCCATCCTGGTTCCCACACTTTCCACCCGTGATTCCATCTTTAGCAGTCGTAGCGTTGTTACCTTCCTTTTTATGGTTCATGAAAGTCAACAGCCCTAAACCTAGTTTCATTGATTTCTGAATTCACATTTTTCGCATTTTCAAAATGTATCTTTTCTTCCCAAAAAAATATTGTTTTATTATTATGTCTATCATTTTTATCATATTTTTGTTGTTTCTTCCTTATCAAAATTTAAATGTATAGTATTAAGAAACTTAGAATAAATAATTATTGTATATAATTAACACAAGTAATAAAATTATTTATCATGACTTGTAAATATCTTCAGGTATAAATGGAAGTGGAAAATCTACAACAATTTTTCTACTTATCCCTTGAAATTTGTACATCAAAAGCTCTATCAAAATTTTCAAAATGTTGCTAGTGGGATTACTATGTAAAATCAACGCACTAGATTCTTTATATAATCTTACACTTTTATAATAACTTCTCAAATAATTTCTTATCTAACCAATATTGTCTTCTGTGTAATTAATTTTTCTAGGTCAACATTATAGCATCTTCTAAGTTCATCAAAATTTGAAAGAGTGCACCCAATTTAACCAAGTTTAGTATCCTTATTGAGTTTTGCTTGATTTCTCCTAATTTGTTAGTAGTGTTAGTATAACTTACTACATGTTCAAGGGATGAAAATATTTCCATAATGTTTCTTAATAAATTTAAGCAATAAATATACAATTAATTCAGATTTAATCATTTAGAATGATACACATGTAATAAATATTTGAAAATTAAATGAGGAGAGATAATATATTTAATTTTAAGAATTATGCTGATGCCATATATAATTTGGAATGTTGATATTTAAAAAACTACCATATTTATATGTTATAAATATAATTTATGTAGAAGAAGTCTACAATATCAAATTCTAAAAATTATGAATCAATAGCCACATAGTATTCTAAACCTTGAGTCAATTACAAACATAAATTAGTTTTGATCAATGAACAATAATAAAAACTCAGTCAAATTATTGTAATAAATTTAAACAATATAAATGTAGTTAAAAATAAAATGTTTACAAATGAACCAAATTTTCATGACATAAAAATAAAGTGTACAACATAATTTAACCGATAGGCTATTAGTTTGAACCTCTATTTTTGAAAAAAATGTCTAATGCTGAAAATTTGTCTCATGCAGCCAAAAAGTTGTCCAATTTTGGTGGTAAGAATTGGACAAGTTGTTAGACTCAGGAGATTGGGATGATTGCATATTTTTGTTCCTGGAATATTGTCTACCAGCTAAATGCTATCTCACGATGTTGTGAATTTGTTTTTGATTAAGTAAAATGGGTTTTACAGGGTTCCTGAAATGCGAAACGGAGTTAAAAATATATCAAAATGCCCAGTCTTAAACAAAACAGAACCAAAATACAGAACAAGCCAACAAAGGCTAGAGAAAAAAACAAACAAAGCTTCTTAAAAAGTAAATAACACAGGGACAATAAAAAAGACCAAGGACCCTTAAGATAAGTCCACCATCAGGGTAGCTGCCTTGGCCTCAAGCAGCTCCATGTTAGCAGCCGAATCCTTGATCTTCTGGAGATCGATCACCATATCCTTGTCCTTAATCTTCTTGGTTCTGGCTCTATTTCTCTTGTCAGGACCCTGTTCAATGTTCTGTTCTTTCTCCAAATCCATGTTGGCAACATCCGTCCCAGCTCATTTTTCCTCCATCTTCTCGATGATAGTATTGGTGTGCTCTTTGGACACTTTGAGGATATTATAGCTTTGTTCTGCTATGTTTTTCAGGGTAGCTTCTGCCCTAGTCATATTTTCCTCTATGTTTTGAACTCTGACGCTTAGATTCATCTATTCCTCTGCATTGCTATCAGTTTTAACCTTGTCAATGCCTTTAACCCTTTTTTTGAGATCCTCCACTTCATGGAATAGCCATTTAATTGTCCTGTAGTTATCTAACATGCTATTCATGGTATTATAGAGAAATTCCATCTCAAATTCCCTAGTGTTATCACTAAGCACCACCATTGATGAATCAATAATCTCATCTAGCTTTCTCTAGCCGCCCTCGCCTTCAATGACCTTAGATGTGGTGATTTGGTGTAATTGGAATTGAAATGCAATTTAATTTTGTGCATGGTAACTAAGAGGTAATTAAGAGCCATGATTCTCATTCCCTCATTTGGCTTCTTAGTAGCATGAATTGTAGAGGTTTTCTTGGCAACAATGATTATGATGGTAGTGACAATTGGAACATGGTAGAAAGGGTAGAGCTGGAAATGATGTGCACTTTAATTGAGCTTTGATTGTACGATTAGTCATTTGGTTTAGGTCTAATATTAGTCAATATCGTTATGCAATTATTCCTCTTGCTTTTATTTCCAGACAATTTTTTTACTAAGAGCTTCTTAATCAGTGGTAGAGCACTTCCTTTGGGGGATCACTCGTATACTATACAGGGTGATCCCACAATAGTGGGTTACACTTTTTTGCCTAAACGGACATTGAACTCTACATTTTGAGAAAAATGTTCACATTCGGATGCATATTGTCGTTAAACTGTTTGAAATCGGAAGATGAAGTA
>MU227219.1:18696-30650 GCA_018584345.1 Thuja plicata
CTAGGAGAAAAGAACTCAGAAGATAGTAAGTATTTTCCTTCTGATAAGAAGGTGGCAACTCTATTGAACAAAGCATTTCAGTTAGTGACTCTACTGAGGGACAAGACTCAGAAGGAGATGGTGGATTTTTTTTTCAAAAGCCTTGTAACTTGAAGGTTAAGTCAAGGTATAGGCCTACCAGCCTTGGTTTTGCAGAGCCAGAATTGCAGAGGTTCCAACCTTGCTTTGGTTGTGACTTGTTAGATGGCAAAAACAATTGGATTTCCTAGCATTGGACTGGCAGGTCTATAGGAAATCCAAACCAACATTTTTGAGAACCAACAGGTGGATGATCAGAGTGAATTCTCTTCAAACTACTCTTTAGCTCTGATGGATCCTGCATTCAAACACAAAAGTGAATCCCCAAGTTAGATTACTTAATTTATATGGTTTCTATAAATAATAAATAAAAATTTAAAATCATATTCAACAATAATAAATAACTCTCATATACCTCACCTCTATGTCTCCTCAGGCGGTTAGGAGACCTAATATATGTCATTGGTAGTGAAGGGATAATGCCACCAATGTCGACTCCAACCTGTATATTTGTTTGCGAACATGAGATTGATGTACGAATTATACTATTTAATGTTAAATCTTTGGTAGCAAATACATGTTTTAAATATAACTGAATTAATATTAAAACTTACCCATGTTGAACTTTCTTCAAGTAATGTCAGTTGGGTCATCAGTGATACAAACCCTTGGTGTGGTACCTCCCTCAAACTAGGGGTGACCTACAAAATTCAAACAGATAACTTTCATACAATCATGACTTGATCATATTAAATATATACTTGATAGTAAACTACACACAAATAAATTTAGAAATATATGTACTTTGGGGCTATCACTGCGAATTGAGATGCCTATGGCTCTATCATGGAAAACCGGTCTCACAACATCATCAGATACCACCCTCTGTCAAATAGAACATGTAATTAAAAATGAGTACGCACAAGTGACAAGTATACATGTATGCTTAGTCAATCTAAAATACTTAATCACCTTCCCCTTGTCAACACGAGATGCCTGAACCCACTCACATTGCCCCCCAGTGGCAACTGGTGAAACCTACATCAGTATGTAATAAGATGACCATAAAAATTAGAAAATACATGAATACAATATTATAATAAAATGAAACCAATGAGTAAATTAAAACATAAGTACCATGGAAGTGTCAAGGCCAAATGAAATGGCCGAAAGCATGGACCCCTCCACTTGTGTCATCTCCTCCTTTGTCATCAACTACACATAAATGAAACACATAAAAAAACATAAGTGGGCAATCATTATAAGAAAATTATATTAAAAATACGAACATTTAAAATTAAATGTACAATGTAACAAGTTAACTGTTTACTCTTACTGTAACAGTAGGAGTCCATGGCTCTGTATGCCCCTGATGCACATCTCCATGGGGTGTTTCAGTGCCTGTAGTGTGCTGTGTAGTATTCTCCACCTCGAACACATATTTATATGCATCACTATCATTCAGGGGACCCAAGCACATATTCTTGCACATAACACAAGTATGAGGCACACAAACATGTGAGCTCATGGAGGATATGGAAAGGCCAAAAGCATCAGTATGAGGAGGAAAAAATGCCACACTCTGCCTAATGAGTAGATCACTCAAATGGTAAATGGATTGAATAGTCTGTGAGCTGGCCTCAGCAATAATGTCAGGATGCTGGACTATGGGAGGTGGTTAAATCTCGGCAGGGGGACATATGTGTGGGATTTCACCCGATGTGCCCCTGGCCTATCCTGGGGAGTGCTTAAGCCCACACCCTAGTTCTGTCTCATGCTCTAGTATTTAACTTTGTGAGCAAGCACAAATTCAGCATACAATTTTCATATGAAATACAATGGGATATCCAAATTGTTGTGGGGTGGTCTATCAAACACCATCCACCAGCGATCCCAAAAGTTGTTACATATTGCCTCATTTGTACACCATTTAATTGACAACTTGGTTTTTTGGGGGTCCACTTTTAAACCAGTTTTGGGATCAACAAAAATGTTACATATGTCATGTTTTGTTATGTTCAGATCAAAAACTTGATCATAGTCAAGGCCATCATTAAATCGGGCGTGCATGGATTCACGCCAAAGAAGTGCAACATTGTGTTATTTTGTGAGTTTCTCCATGCTCTTAATAATGGAGGTTAGCATGGAAAACATGGGACACAAGGTGGGGATATTCACATATGTGTTATGGTATCCTCTAAGATGATTTATATTATCTCCTATATTGAGATCATGTATTGGTCGAGGGTTTGAGAACGGTTGGTCTTCTGAAGGTGGGGGATTGTTTTCAAGTGGTTTTGGATTGTTCGTAGACTGAGAGGGAGGGTTTTTAGATTGGTCTGAATCCATGTCTAATTCAAAAAAAATATAGAATAAGCAATATCAATTTAAACTCTAGTTTATAATAAATTTTACAAAATAATACACAATATCATATAAAACCTAGTTTAAAAAAAAACAATTAATTTCAATGCAAAAACAAAAATAAATAACAAAACAACTATATTTCACTTACTTGGTGTACTGGAGGAAATCTAATATTAGATACCTATCTGATATATGATTTTGTTGGCTCGGTATCACTGCTTCAATGTTTTAACAATGAAAATGTTGAGCGCAACCGTGGGCAACAATATATTACTACTGATGGATATCAGATATCTGATATTATTGGACATCTGATATTATCTGAAATTTGATATTATCAGACATCTGATAATTATTTAGCTTTGGCTTTTGGCTTTTCCAAGTGTACTAACACCCAGGCCTACTCAAAAGTCAACAAACGTTTGGGTGCACTTTTGGACGAGTGAAAAATTCATTTTTTTTCATATCACCACTTTTTTGGCATACCATGATCCTACATAGACCCTGTTTGACTCCTACCCTTGATCTACATATCTAGAGTCACCTTGACTCCTACTATCATTTCCTCTACCACTTGAGCTTCCTCTATGGCCACCTCTATTATCTCTGCCCCTTCCTCTACTTTTGGTGCTAGAATCTTGTCTTTTCTTTAGTTTTCCTTCCACCTTCAAGGCCATTTGAAAACAACTATGAATGGAAGTTAGAGTGAAGAGACTAAGATCTTCTTGGATGTTCTACCTTAATCCATTAAGGTATCTTGCCACTTTAATTCTTTCTATCTCTTGGATTCTTGATCTAAGACAAAGTTTTTGAAATTCTTCGGTATAGGCTGCCACATCTAGGTCTTTTTGCCTAAGATTTTGCCTCTTCTTATGCACTTGGATGTCATAATCCTCTAGAAGATAATAATCCTTCACTTTTTCCATCATTTTCTTCCAATTTTTTATGGGTTTCTTTCCCTCTTTCTCCCTTTCTTCCTGCAAGAACTTCCGCCATGTAAGTGCTTTCCCTCTTAGCCTTGACTTGGCTATCGTCACCTTTTGGGCTTCTATAATACCATCACACTCGAAGTGATTATCCATCTCTTCAAGCCATTCCATAACCAACTCTATATCCATATTACTAGAGAACACTGGTATTCCTTCTAGAGCCTTCCCACTCAATTCTTTGAGTGCTTTGAGGAATGGTTCCTCAGGTAGAAGAGGATCAGGCTCTAGTTTTACTTCCTCTTCTAATGGAGATTTACCTTTATCTAACCCTCCATGCACTTCTTCCCTCAGCTTGTTGGCTAACTCTGCAACCTCTACCATTTTGATCTTCATTTCCTCTATTGCTTCTTGAAGAATCCTATTCTTGATTTGTTTCTCTGACAAATCTTTGGCCAACTCTGCATTGGTCACCATCCTGGACTCACCTATGGACTCACTCCAATCTGACATACACCAATTCAATCACCCAAGCCTTTAAATGGATTTGATACCAATTTGATGAGGATTTCCCTTTACTAGGTATTCCTTAGGGTCTCACTCTCTCCACCCTAACTTAGAGGATTCTTTCCTAATCCCCTAACTCACTAGGAACTTCCCATCAACTTCAAATTCAACTCCTTACTCTCCTCTTAGCTTTCTTTCAAGCATGGCTTCACAAGCCTCCTTTCACCCCAACGGTGTCAACTTCCTAAGGTTGGGCTTTCCTACACCACTTAGGTCAAATTACACTCCTATGGATCCAATTTTCTATACCCTTCAACCATTTTCCAATCAAGACCCAAAAATCCAACTCTTTGGCCTTGTAGCCTTTTTAGGCCTATTAGCCCTCCAAAACACTGAAAATGTGTTCTTGCTTCCACAAACCCTTAACAAAACCAAACAAAAATTGGATATTATTTGTGGGTTTTTCCTCCCCTTGAATATTTACTAGGTCTCAATTCCTAATGGTGTCCATACAATAGTTTTCTACCAAACCCCTAAAAATAAGGGTTTTGGAGACATGTAGACTGGTTTGGTAACTTGATCTTCTTTCTTTGATCAGTTGGACTCCTATGAACTTATCCCTCCACTAGAATGTCTACACCACATTCCTCCTCACTTATCCAAACTTTATTGGCTCATACCAATCAATCTGCAATCTCCATTGCCATTGTCTTGTTCAGTTACCCTAGCCAGAATGCTCACCACTCACCTAGGGCCTCAATGTTCTCGAGCCTTCCCTGCACTCACACACTCCAAAATCCATATCTACATAGTATATACAAGGTCCTAGTGGATTCCAATTTCTCATAGAGTTTGAGCCATGAGAACTCCAAAGAAACCCGGGTAAGAGCACAATAATTTGTCACCCTTTTATAAAGGAAAAGGCTAACAAAATCAAAGTTGTTCAACTTCAATAGTATAAAAGTGACATTTATATTTGGAATTTGGAGATGATGTAAAATAATAAAATGTTTTAAAATGGATAAAGTTTATGATTAATATTTTAAATATTTTTTTTGAATACGTTTTGATATGTTTTTTAAAATTTTAAAGATGATTTTTTAGTTGCAGAAACATACTGAAAATTAGGGGTTTAGTTCCCGCCAAAACATTATATGTAAATAAACATTTTTCCCCCTAATTTCAAAATATTTTATAGATGACATATATAGCTAGTTCATGAAGAAATAAAAACTGGTTTGTGACCTATATTTTTCTATTTTATAACAATTCAAATTCCAACTCACCTGAAATCGACAGTTTTCATCTCCCGCCATATTTTTCATAAGAAATATATCCCAATCAAAAAAAGAAATATATATTCTTGAAGAGGTCTCTCTCTTATAGTGCACCATATGTTTTTCAAATTTATTTAATATGTTTTACTATTTTTTTTCTTTCTTTGAATCAACATCTCCTTAACTGTTAAAATACCTACTTGCAATATTTTTTAATTATAATAGACTATGTCTAATTAAAACACTAGAAAATCTATAAAAGATATTGTTGACTCTGATCTCTACAAAAGGGTATTTATTTTTATTTTTTTAAAATATCATTAAAAAGACTTAGATTTATTGCAACATCACTTTTCTGAAATAATTTTATTTCTAAGGTAATTGGACTCAAAGTGGTATAAAACATGCATTTAATATACATATCCAATTGGAAAAGTTAAAGCACTTATCTAACTTAAATATAATGAATCTAGCTTGACCATATGTTTGACCAAAATTAATTTTTAGTTAGAAATACTAAAATTCAACTATGCTAATAAGTTAGCCTAAAAGGTGACAGATTATTGTGCTTTTACCCACCCATTATTTACATAACTGGACCTAAACTGGCCTGTGAATTTGCAAAAAACAAATAATTTGACAAAGCTTAACTAGAATGTACAAACTAACAAACTAAAACCACACAAATCTTGGAAACTACATTGCAAACACTATCCAATCATTCATTCAGTCCATTCAATCTAATAAATTGATGGATGATGGCTCTGTCACAAATTTACACTAGAAATTGGTTCTTCCTTGCAATCAGTCCATACAATATGAGAACTAACTAACAAATTAGGGTTGGATTCACCTTATATACTCCTATCCCATCTGTCTGGACCATTTGGTCAATTTTTGGGCACTTTAATGGCCGATTCCTAAAATCTAGGAAATGTTGTCATGACAACTTCAAAAGTTGTCATGACAACTTTTGTCAAAATTGCGATTTTCACAACTTGAGTGTCCTAATTGGTTCTAAACTTTACCAATTGACCTCAAATGGTTAGAAAATAACAAAACATTAAAAATCTTCCCAATTTGGGATTTTGGTCAACTTTTTGAATTTTGAGTTGACTTCTAGGCCTTAGACTCCTGGAATCAACTATACTCAAACCACCCAACCCTAATCTTTCCAAACCTAAACCACACCTCAAACACACACTAGGGAATTTATACTTAGTCCTTATTTATGGATGGTTGGCTAAACCAACCTACAAGCCAAAATAGTTTAGATCTTCTAGTAGACCTTAAGGGTACTCCTGCACCATGATTGTAGATGGATGAGTATTACATCAATCTTGACCTTGTACCTGAAATGATTGAGCATGAACTGCAAGCCTCAATATTTTGGTATACGTGGAGTAAATTTTTGATAGGAAATTGAGTCCTTAAACAATTTGATCATGCTGGATGATAAAAACACATTTTTTTCTTTCTTTTTCCTCTTGTCAATATCTTGAGGTGATGTCTCTTCCCAAGGTCACCTTTTAAAATCACTTTCCTATAAAGTTTAGCATTAATTGGTAAGTGGGTATAGAAATGCCTTCTAAACCTTATTTTTAAAAAATATATCTCTACTGAACCATCATCCCATGCTAGCCCATGTTAATAAGGTTTAGAGCCTATAGTTATATTCTTCTCAATAGTTTGAGTAGATTTCTTGTTAGAACCACATGCAATTCATTGCAGGTCATGATTTCTCTTTTATCTACGGTCGTCAACTAGCATTTTTCATTAGTACTCATATGAAGATAACACCTCAAATCTCTATTTTTCCATAAAGGAACTCCCTATAAACACATTCTCTCCCAATTTTCAAGTCCACATAGCTCAAATCTAGGTTAGTAAAACAAGATTCCTAATAGTCATATGGACAAAGAGGCTTAGATTAGATTTTTAAAAATGGACTACTTAAAAGTGGTTGTTTAAGGCTGTATGCAATTTCTTTTGGATCTTCATGCTTGTCATTCTTCACCAAGAATTCAAAAACAAAAGGAATTCCAAATTAATCTCTTTAAATTTATGGGCATTCTTCAAGATTTTGTTCATCATTATGAAAATCTTTTCACTTCCCAAGATATTTTACCAATGTGAGAATTAGCTCTTCAAGAATTACTTTGGATTATCCTGCGTAGGCTTTTTGAGGCCCAATATTTTTTTTGTGATTAATGTGTCTCCATTGAGGATCCAAAAGTGATCGAAAAATCCATTGTTGATGACAAAGCTCTAGTATACGATGGTTTCATCCATGAGTTCTACAAAGGCTTTTGGCCTTGTATTAGCTCTAATCCTCATAAGGTCTATCTCAAAGTATGTCATAACCAATATAGAGGTAATTCATCTATAAAGAAAACATCAAATTCATACCCAAACTAGGAGACCCTAAGGAAATTTGTAATTGGTGATTCATTATGATACTAAATGTTTCTTACAATATTATTGTCGAGGATTTCACTCTTAAGATTCCTCATACATGACCCAAAATTGTTTTTCCTAAAAAAATGGTTTTATTAAATCTAGGTTGATCTTATATAATATCATCACTATTTGGGAAGGCATGATATGGTTCTAACACTCTAAGAAACAACCATATTTTTAAAGTTAACTTTGTGAAGGCCTACAACCACATTAAATGGCACTTTTATTCTTGCTACACTTGGTGATCTAGAGCTTGGCCTAACTCCATTCAATGTATTAAAATTTTATCTATTGATACCTCTGTATGCATAATCATTAATGATTCCTAGTCTTATGTTTTTGGGATTCACTATTCTAGTCAGAAAGGGTGTCCATGTTTGCACCTTCAAATTTGGAAATAATTTGAAGTGATTTGACTATGACATCTAGCCACACCCCTATGAATTTTTTTCTAAGTAACGTACTTTAATATCTAATAGCTTCATTTTTGTTGATTGTCATGAGAATTCCGTTTGGTATCATATTGATTATCTATCATTAAGTGTCTTTTTCCACTTTCATCTTCCCATAGTCATTTTAGATGAGTTGTTTAGGTACCTAATTTGAGGCCCCAACACATATCTACATTTTGTACTTTCTCACGTTTAACAAAATAGTCCAATTTAAAGGCCTACATTTTGCATCCATTTGATTTACATGGAAAAAAGGTGTTCCCCCATATTTTTAGCATATCAGAGAGCCCCCATATCTGTTTTGAGATGATAGGGACTTTGTTTGACACTATTTTTGAGCCCAAAGATGATGGAGTCTATTTCTTTCAGTTTGCACATTGCCATGATGAATGAATAGGTTCCTCTAATTCTATTCATGTCAAATTAATCTCATGTTCACTTGTAGACTCTCAAGATAATGTTTGATATTTTTACCAGGTTATATCCAAATTAGTTTTACAGAGTTTTCACATTTGTGATTATAAAAAGTTTAAGGATGACCAGTTTTTACAATTAATATATTGTACATAAATTTGAATCATAAAAATACCTTTTGCAAACATACTCATTATACTTGAATGAATCTGGATTTGTGTTAGCATGTACATTTGGATAGAAATTAAAATGGTCTTCTTTGGGAATTAATATATCATAATCATGAAGGCATGAATAAAATCCATTAGGTGACTATACTCTCATGTTAGAGGTTAATACATTTTCAGCTCCCATGGCTCGAGGAGGTCATTTGATCAATTTTCAAAGCTAGTTATCATATTTTTCCTCAAAATGTAGAGGTGTCAAATGTTGATTTTAATAGCCACAGACCTAAGGATTTTTTTCTAGATGCACAGTGGGCAACATTCAGTCAGTTGAGGTAAGAATTAGTTTCAATTCAAAAAATATTTTGGCTAGATCCACAAGGGACTTGGCATATATCACAGAATAAACAATTACAGGGTGAATAGATTCAAATAATTAAATTCTCTCCTCATATAATATATACTACTCTTCTGCCTAGATGTTCAGTAACTACCAAATTTTAGAAATTCAAAAAGCTGTCAGGAACTTCCTCTGGTCTGATGGCAAAGGAAATAAAAAAATTCATGTTGTTAAATGGACCTGGTGCCATACAGATACACTCTTGGGGGGTTGGGGCTAAAAGATATTAAACTCCAAGTTGTGGCCCTTGAAGCCAAGTGGATCTGTCATTCTATAGATGGTTATGATCCCTAGAAGGTTCTTGTTAGGTATAATATTGAAAGGGGAGTCCCTAAACATGCTAAAAATTGGAAGAATGTTCCTTTTAGTGATTTGATTATTGGTAACTTCCCTATAGTTGTTGAGGGATTTGCTGTTTTTAGATCCATATGGAAGTCCTAGGATCAAGTCAGAAAGCATATTACCAATAAGGACTTCCATGATGATAATCATTTATGTAGTTAAAGATCTATCTGGTGGAATCTTCACTTGTTTGGAAAACCCCTTGCCCTCTCCCAAGGGTGCTGTGCTCCGCACTGGAACAAAATGGGCATCTCTCAGTTGGCTGATCTCTTTGAGAAGGATAAGCTTATCAGCTGCAATGATCTTAAGAACAACTTCGATATCTTGACCTCTCAAAAGAAGACCTATAATATGATTATTAAAGCCACTAAAAACCTTCCTACTACTTGTCTCATTGACTCTCACAGATTCTTAAATTGTAAATTCCCTGATGGGGTTGTTATATCCAAAATCAAAGCCAAAAATATGTACAGGGTTATTCGGTATAATAATTCCATCACCGACCATGTTAACTCTGTTTGGTACTCCTCCCTTGATATCAAAACTTGGAATAAGTTTTTTGATATACTATGGAAAGGTACCATTGAACCTAAAATTCAATGCTTTAAATGGTTGGTTACTCTTGACAGACTACCGATTAGAAAAGATAATCACATGAATGAGTATTGCAGCTTATGTAAACTTCCTAAAACTGATAGACATATCCTTTTGGACTGGATTTTTGCTAAAGTTTTTTGGAAAATGTTTGGCATTACTTATCCTGTAAATGTGAATATCCTGGAAATTATCACTGGGAATATGAATGGTCTTAAAAAAGATGCTAATCTCTTTTGGAATTTCTTCTAATATTCTTTGGCTGATTTGGAAGTGCGGGAATGAGGAAAAGTATCAGAACAACCCTAGGGTTCTTACTGAGTCATTTCTTAAACTCACTCATTTTAAAAAAAATTTCTAGGTCCATACTACTATGATGATGGACAAGGAGAAACTTAAAAGGTTCCTGAAAAATGGATATGCCACCTTCTTTGTGTACGAACTCAAGCATGGCTATGACTGGAGAAGGAATATGGAAGATTGCAAGATGTTTGATAAGGCCTGCAAGAAGCTCAACAAGGAAATAAAAAAGAACCTCAAATCTAAAAAGGATCAGAACCTCATGCTGACGTAAATTCAGGAACAAAAAAAATTGTGTGGATGGAGGGCTCTATGGGCTGGACTGCGTGGGTTGACACCCACTATGATATTTTGCACTAGTATTTTGTTGAGCTCCTTGCTCTAGTGTTTTGTATTTCTTGGTTTTACTTGTACATTCTGATGTGATCTTGTATTGTGAGGTTGGACCTCCTATTTTCTGATACTTTCCGATGTAACTAAACTGGATCTTATCGGTTCTTTTATGATCTCCTTATCTATAATATAAAAAAATAATTAAATTATTAAATCATTTATTGGAAATAATTTAATTTTATTCGAGGCGAAATATAAGATCTCGAAAAAGATTAAAATGTTATTTTAAATCATTGTTATAATTATTTCAAAATAAGGAGGACTAAGTGCAAATGACGGCCCAGTGAAATTGAAATAAAAACAGAGGGAAGTGTTTTAAAATATTTCAAAGCTCCATGCTTAAAATTTTAAAAGGGAAAATTGCAAGTGGTGGGCCTGTGTAGGTGGGCAAGGAGAAGGAAATAATTTAAATAAAAAATTCGAGGTTTCCACTGTCTACTACTCACTTCTCCGCAAGCTTTCCCCATATTTTCCCCATCTCCTTGTGAAGCTTTAAGATGGATATTTTAAATAATTAAAAATTTCAAAGTATCCAACAAGTGAAAAGGTTGGTGGACCCAATATAAATTTATAAGAACACAGATATGCAATTATTTTTAATGTTTTAGTATTGTAAGTGACAGATGAATGTAAGAGGCCACAAATCCTTGCGATCTTGCAATGGAGTCTAAGGTTTGAAATTTAAAATGTATTTATGAGAAATATAAAATGCATTGAACGTAGTGGGTCACTCTTCTTACCAACATGAAGGATAAATATTTTAATATTTTTTCTAGCCTTTTGGTGACACGCGTTACCTGAGCGCATGAGTGAAGTGAACATAATATATGTTAAATAGGGTTCTAATTTTGCGGAGACATGAAAACTTTAATTAGCCGATAGGCTTTCCCTCCCGAGTGAGCTTGGTACCGTACGCTTCTTTTATTGTTTCACGCTCAAAACCTGTCTCACGCGTGCAAACCGCTGGTTTTTTTTCTCACGCCCAGATAGCCGGTTTTCCAATCATGGCAGGTAAAATAATAAATAAAAGACGTGTCGGGGGCACTGTGAATCGTAACAATCGATGCTATATTGGAGCAGATTAGAGTCACCGGCTTTAACCATGTCTGCAGGGTTAAACGGGATCATCGTTTGAGTATTTTTTTTACGACTAATCATCGATGTGCGCCGATTCGTTAAGATCTACCATACGGAGTTTAGGGTTAAAGGATTTGTCGGTACCTGCGTAAAAATACACATAAATTCCTAAACAAGAAATCATTCACGCTCAATACATTAAA
>MU227219.1:32878-45413 GCA_018584345.1 Thuja plicata
GGAGATGATGTGGGTGTATTTTTTCGGGTAGGGATGATAACTGCAGTGTATCATAATCCAATTAGGTCAATCAAATGAATACTACTATGTACAAGACTGTCTTCTACAATATTGATACATGCTTCCATATTCATTTTTTATACACCTACTTTTATTACGTAAAGCTTCAAATATGTTTTCAAATCAAACACCTATCGGCGCATCCTTGCACCTCATATAGATGCAAGTGCTAGTAA
The DNA here is from genome assembly GCA_018584345.1 of Thuja plicata. NCBI lineage: Eukaryota > Viridiplantae > Streptophyta > Pinopsida > Cupressales > Cupressaceae > Thuja > Thuja plicata. Next base: position 33,115 of record MU227219.1, read on the forward strand.
GTTTTATATTATAAACTTTCCCTCTGGAATCTTCTTTCATCTTCATAAGATGAAGACACAACTGCTGGAAATGGCAGTGAAGTTGCGATAAACAACAAATATAACTGCAACTAATGGGGAAAAATAAAATGATAGGTTTAGGGATCAGTTAAAGAAAATATGTTAATGGAAATGCATGCATTGTCTGTAAATTTTTAGTTCGTGCACGTAATCACATTGGCAAAGCTGCATTTGAACAGCTATGTAAGGAAATCACCAAAATGGATTTGTTGAAAATGTTGGAGGAAAACTTTTGAATAGATGCAATTTGAAGGTGTAAATGTAATTAAAAAACCTTTGCCAACATTTTTTCTGTCTATGCAATGATGGGAGACATTTTCACTATTTTTAGCGTTGCGTTTCTCCTCCTATGGTTGTGTTTTAGGAGTATTTGTTTTCTCTAACTGTGAATGTGTTTGAATGAGGGTGAGGAGTCATGGGTCGTGCATGAACCATTTAGGAAAAAAACATAATTATGATGCGCTCTCAAACTTGGAAACCAATTGATTGAAGACAATGCACCAAATAGATTTGTTGAAAAGAGTTAGAAACTTTCATGCTAATGCAATTCGCATGTGTATTGTTGATTTTTTTTTGTTGAATTTTTAAACATTTGTCGATGTTCTCTTTGTCTATATTAAATGGATGTTTTTCTTAGTATCTAATAATTATATTATTGTTAATTTTTAAACATTTGTCAATGTCTTCTTTGCCTGTGTTAAATGGATGATTTTCTTAATATCTGATAATTATATTATTGTTGATTTTTTAAACATTTGTCAATGTTGAGAGGAGCAACTAAGGATTTGACGGTTGGGGATTGGTGTTTTCTAGGGCTCCCTCTACTCCGTGGTTGTGAGCATCCTGCTGCTGTGGGGAAGTGTAGGGTTTGAGTTTTGAATGCTAGGTGCGCTGCGGCTGTGTGTTCTGTGCAATGGAACCTGCTCTGATGACTTCCTATGGGGCTGCCAATACTTTGATGGTTGTTGGGGTTATGGCTTCTCATGGTTCCTCTTCTGGCATTAGTCCACAACCAATGGATTCAGCCTATGTTGGGGAGAGATCAAAGTTAAAAAAAGATTAATCGGTCCTTTCCTCGTAGTCAAGATCGCCCCATTCTTGTCATTCCTTCGGAGGTAGTTTTGGAAGATTTCGAGTACTAGAAAGCATGCTTTGATATGCAATTTTCTTGGGATTTGAATCTCTTTGTCTTCTCTTGAAGCTTGGATTCATCGCTCATGGAAAATTGAAGCCGATTTGGACATTATGTTGGCAGGGAATAGCTACTTCATGGTGGTATTCTCTTGCATGTTAGATCAAGATCGCGTCTTTGAGGGAGGTCCTTATTTTTACAACCGCACTGGGCTGTTTGTCAAACCTTAGCATACAGGGCTCAATTCTGCGGAGGATCTCCCTTCAAGGGTTCCAGTGTGGGTTCGTTTACCACGCCCTACTCTTGAGTTTTGGAGAGAGGACATCCTACGCCAGATAGATGATTTACTGGGGTTGCCTACTATGATTGCACATCAATCCCTCAACAAAAAGGTTATTTCTTTTTCCCGCATTTGTGTTGAAATTGATTTGAATAAGCCATTGCCAGATTCTTTGAAAATTTGCCTTGGCTCATCATCCTGGGTACAACAGTTAGACTATGAGTCTTTACCTTTCCGCTGTCAAATATTTCATGAATGTGGACATTTACAACATATGTGTCCTCAGGCTTCTAAGAAACCCAGTGGTGGTTTTGGGGGATCTTGCTCCTCCTCAGACCGTAAGATGGACACTGATGGGAAAGGGAAAGCTCATAATGAACATGCAGGAGAAGGAAAGGCTCTGTTTGACTTTGTAGGAAAAGGGAAAGCCCAGATGGATTCTACAAATAAGGGGAAATCCCAGGTCAATTTTTCTATTCCAGACAAGGATGGCTTCATTCCTACTCGAAACTGAGCTAAGGGGAAAGAACAAAAGAGACCCTTTTTAGACAGGCAATCAAAGACAGGTTTTAACCGATTTGAGGTGCTAGATAATATGGCCTTAGAGGAAGGTATTCCTCTAGGCATTACGTCTGATACAGTAACTGCCAATAAGGGGACTCCTTCCCAAGATGCTTCTCTTATGAACCAGGTGAATGTTTCCTAGCAGACATGTGAAATTCCTATTGGAGCTGAGTCTGGTGCCTTAGCGGTTTCACTTGTTCCACAAGACAATGACATCCTCCTAGAAGATTTGGTTAAAGATGTGTTTGCCTCTGGGAAAGGAAAAGGATCTTCTTTGGCATTGGGTCTAATGCAAAGACCATTTAAGAAAGTCTCTTTTGTTACTCCTTCCAAAAGTGGCCGCAAAAGGGATCAAGAGAAAATTCAGCTTACAGGGGATTTATTGGTAGAGTCGGGGGCTGTCAAACCCATGGATGCACATTTTCCCCACTCTACTCAATGATCATTCTCTCATGGAATGTTAGGGGGTTGAATAGCATCCCCAGACAAAAATATATTCATGAGTTGGTGGTAGTGCAATCCTCTGACATCCTTTGCATTCAGGAGACTAACCTTTGAATGGATTACATGGGCATCTATTTTCCAAATATTTGGTATTTTGTTCAATGTCAATGTATTGATTCCCAGGGGAGCTCTGGTGGCTTGGCTATTTCTTGGGACCCTAGGAAAATAACCCCTCTTTGGTGGATATCTTGTCATTCTTCTCTTTCTATGGTTTCCTCTTGCCTGGAGACAAGGGAGTTGATTATGGTCACTAACATGTATACTCTTGTTGATCTCCCTAGAAAGATAAGGCTCTAGGTGCATATTTGGTGTGTACAAAGTTGTCATCCTTTCTTGCCTTGGATTTTAGGTGGGGACTTCAATTCCTTTGTGTGCCTAGAGGAGAAATGAGGAGCTCTTGCTCATTTGGGGCCCTCTTTTGAGCTTCTTCATGAGAACATGGGTCTCTTACATCTTTCTGATGTCCAACCATGTAATGGGTTCTTTACGTGGAATAATAGAAGGGTTGGGGATGATGCCATCTCGGAACGTCTGGATAGATTTCTGGTTTCCTACAATTGGAATAGTGGTATTCTCTCTCTCATCCAAAATCTTGGATTGGAGGGGTTCTAATCACTGGCCTATCAAGCTCTCTACTAGTTGTGTTTCTATCCCCAAGAATACCCCTTTTAAGTTTCAATTAATGTGGCTTCGGGACTCTTCTCTTCATGATTTCACGATCCACTGGTGGAGAGATGGTGGCCCATCGCATGACACTGCTATGTTCTCTTTTTCTAAAAAACTTCAGTATGTCAAAAGAAAGCTAAAAAACTCGAACAAGACTTGCTTTGGTAATCTTCACACCATGAAGAAGAGGGCTCAAGATCATCTGCCAGTCATCACGAGATAGATATGTGATCTTGGATTCTCGGAAGCTCTTCACAGAGAGGAATCTCAGGCTTCCAAGGACTTAGCTGAGTGGGATCCTAGAGAGGAAATTTATTGGAAGCAGAAGGCTCAGATTGGTTGGCTTCAGGAAGGGGATAAGAACAATTCTTTCTTTCATAAATCTGTGTAGGGCCACCGAAATCAGATTTACATTTCTTCTCTTGTCAATGCTGATGGCCTACACTTCACTTCCTCACATGTTATGTCTAGGGAAGCTAGTCAGTTCTACTCTGCTCTTTTCTTTGATGACTCTCCTCTTGCTGATATTGAGGAGAATACTATCTTGTCTTGTATGCCCTCTCTTGTGACCCCTAAGACAAATGCATCTCTTATGAGGCCGATCTCGCTGTCAGAATTAGAGGATGTGGTCTTCAGCATGAGAAAGGGAAAGGCCCCTGGGCCCGATGGGTTCACGGTTGATTTTTTTCAGGAATTTTGGGATATTATTAATCAAGACCTTTTAGCTATGGTCCAAGAATCCTTTTCTAACAAACAAATTCTCAGAGCTCTAAATTATACTTTCCTTGCTCTTATTCCAAAAAAAATAAGGGGCTAATCAACTTGATTTCTTCTGGACTATTGCTCTTTGTAATGTGGTCTATAAAGTCATTACTAAGCTAATTGCTGAAAGACTTAAAGTTTGTCTTCCCTTGGTTATCTCTGAGGAGCAAGGAGGTTTTGTTGCTAGGAAACAAATCCTTGGTGGAGTGGTTATTGCCTCTGAAGCCATCCACTCTATGTATGTCACTAAAGAGTGCTCTATGTTCATTAAGATGGATATGGCCAAGGCCTATGATAGAGTTAAATGGGGGTTTTTATGGAAAACTCTTCTTTCTTTTGGTTTTAGTTTGGAATGGGTGAATTGGATTCTAAGCTATTTTACTTCTCCCTCATTCTTTGTGCTTCTCAATGGTGAACCCTCTGAGTTATTCGGGGTCTCTGACAAGGGGATCCTCTTTCGCCATACCTATTTATTATTATGGCAGAGGGCCTTGGAAGATTTATTAAATCTCAAGTTTCTCAAAATCTGATACATGGCTGGCGATGGGGACACAGTTTGCCCAATATTTCTCATCTCCAGTTTGTGGATGATACTACTCTTGCAGGTAGATCTTGAATTTGGGAAGCTGAAGCTTTTAGGATCACTTTTGATACTTACTTGGCTACTTCCAGTCAACAAATCAATTACCATAAGTCCTCCATTTATTTCTTCAATACTCCTGGGCCTATATAGTAGAGGATTTCTTCTATCCTCTGATTTCATATTCATTCTCTCCCTGCGACTTACCTGGGCATCCCTATTGTGGTGGGAAGACAACTCAGGCTCTTTTGGCACAACCTTCTTGATAAGTTGTGCAATAAGGTTAATCACTAGACTCATCAATGGCTCTCTACAGCTAGACGGGTGACTCTCCTCTAATCTATGATTCAATCTATCCCTACCTATAGAAGCATGGTTCAGGCAGCCCTTGTTTACTTTCTTAAGAGATTTGATGCACTTTCTTAGCAGTTTCTTGGGAGTGAGGACTTGCAAAATTCTAAGTGGAGCCTTATTAATTGGAATATTGTTTGTAGGACCAAGAAGGAGGGAGGCCTGGGTCTTCGTTCTTCTATCTTGAGTGGCCAAGCTCTTGCTGCCAAACTCTATTGGCGTTGGTGCTCCTACCAGTCTCATTTTTGGGCTCGCATTTTTTCGCATAAGTACCTCCTTGGAGTTGATCCTTCAAATATATTGAGGTTTCCTTTGGAGGGGTGTGGGTCTATGGTGTGGACTACCCTCAAGAAAGGAGCCCACTTAGTAAAGTGATGCCTTTTTTGGATTTGTAATAGTGGCTCTGAGGCTCTGTTCTGGAGTGATTCTTGGAATGGTAACCCTCCTCTTCTGATCTCTCATCTTCAATTGCAGGCTATCTATGATTCTTTCCTTCTTGCTAGCTGGGATAAGGTGGTTCATTACAAGGAGGCCTGTAATTTGGGCCTCATTGTTGGTTATAGATGGAAGAAGTCTTTTGATTGGCCACCAGGGGGCTCAGCACAGGATCAGAAGGAGCTTTTTCAGATTCTTGCCTCTAAGGATTACAGCTCTTTGCAGGAACCTGATGTTCTGGCTTGGGGAGGTGCTTCATCGAGTAAGTATTCTATCTCTTCAGGGTACTGTGAGATTTCTAGGCTATTGTTTGGCGATGTTGAGGTGCACTGGTGGAAGAAAGTCTAGAATTCTCTCTCTTGGCCCAAGTGTCAATTTGTTCTCTGGTTGGTTGTTCACAACTGCTACCTCAATTGGGATAATCTTTGTAAGTGTGGCTTCCAGGGCCCCTCAATATGTGTGCTATGCTATGCTATGATGGTGAGGAGTCCATTTCACACCTCTTCTTTCAATGCTCCTTCGTTAAGCAAATTTGACACTCTTGGTGGTTCACGTGGGGTCGCCCATGCTAGCATGTTTCTTCTTTGTCTGAGTTTTGGGATAGATTGGGGCATTCTCCTTTTAAGTCCTCTTTTCTATAGGATTATTGGGCTATTGGCCCTTCCTTCACTCTTTGGCATGTGTGGCTGGAAAGAAATATGAGAATCTTTCAGGATGTTAATTTTGGAGTCCTGCACTTGTGGGGGAAAATTGTTCACTCTCTCCATGAGACTGTTCAGGAAAATTTTGAGGGAATGAGTGGTTTGGATCCTAGAGATGTGGATATTTGCACTCGCCTCTCCTTTCCTCTATATGGTGGGGCTCCTCTATTTTCTACCTTCTTCTATGGTAGTAGAGCTAGCCTTCACCCTCGACGGGCTAATCGTGAGGGGCATTAGACTCCTCCTCTACATGGAGTTATTAAAATCAACACTGATGGCTCCTCTCGGGGGAATCCTGGTCCTGCTGGCATTGGCGGAGTTGGACGCAACAGTTTTGGAGATGTCTAGTTTCTTTTTTCTATTCACAAAGGTCTTCATACCAACAATCTCATGGAGGCCCTCGCCATCCTGGTGGTTGTGGAGCATTGTTGTTTGTGTGGCTGGCGTAGGATTATCCGTGAAGCCGATTCACAAATTATTATGAATATACTTAATTGACAAGAGCTTTCCGATGTCTATTGGTAGCTGACTTTGGTTATTAAGCAAATTATTCAGTTATGCAGGTCTCTTGACTCTATCACTTTTACGTATATCCCCTGTGAGTGGAATGGTGTTGCTGACTGCCTTGCCAAATTGGCTTCTAAGCAAGGGCAAGGCTGGAATATTATTGACTAGAAGCTCCTTCCCCCTGATTTATCTCATGAGCTGGATCAGCTTGTTGTTTAGGATATGGCTCTTTAGAGCTCTTTGTTGTATTGTTCCTTTTGGCTTTCAATAAATTTTTACCCCTCTTTTACTTAGAAAAAATAAATTTATCAATGTCCTCTTTGTCTGTATTAAGTTCATATTTTTCTTAATATCAAATAATTATATTATTGTTAATTTTTTAAGTATTTGACAATGTCCTCTTTACGTGTATTTGATAATCAGTATCTGATACTTATATTATTGTTGATTTTTTAAACATTTGTTAATGTCCTCTTTACCTGAATTAAACAAATGTTTTTCTTATTATTTGATAATTATATTATTGTTGATTTTTTAAACATTTGTCAATGTCCTATTGCGTGTATGAAATGAATGTTTTTCTTAATATCTGATAATTATATTATTGTTGATTTTTTAAACATTTGTCAATGTCCTCTTTGCCAGTATTAAATGGATATTTTTCTTAATATCTGATAATTATATTATTGTTGTTTTTTTAATATTTGTCAATGTCCTTTTTGCATATATTAAATGGATGTTTTTCTTAGTATCTCATAATTATATTATTGTTGATTTTTTAAACATTTGTCAATGTCCTCTTTGCCTGTATTAAATGGATGGTTTTCTTAATATTTGATAATTATATTAGCATTTGATTTATTAAACATTTGTCAATGTCCTCTTTGCCTGTATTAAATGCATGTTTTTCTTAATATCTGATAATTATATTATTCTTGATTTTTTAAACATTTGTTAATGTCCTCTTTGCTTGTATTAAATGGATGTTTTTATTAGTATCTGATAATTATATTATTGTTGTTTTTTTAAACATTTGTCAATGTCCTCTTTGCCTATATTAAATGGATGTTTTTCTTAGTATCTGATAATTATATTATTCTTGATTTTTTAAGAATTTGTCAATGTCCTCTTTGCCTCTATTAAATGGATATTTTTCTTAATACCTGATAATTATATAGTTGTTGATTTTTTAAACATTTGTCAATGTCCTCTTTTGTCTATATTAAATGGATGTTTTTCTTAGTATCTGACAATTATAGTGATTATAATAAGGAGTTTGTTGTGCATAAATGGAGGAAATAATTGATGCTTCATCTGAGATTAAGGTGCCAATTGTGAAAGTGAGAATCATGGTATACGGTGCCAATTTGCAAATGTTATGGCAACAGTGTGTACAAAATGAACTTTTCCCTATGTGCTCACCAAATGGAGACAATGCAAATAAAAAGTGGACCTAATTTATCATAATGAAGGCACTACAGAAAAATGATGTTTTTTTTCAACTAGAAAGAAACATTTTACGGAAAAATGATAATTTTTTCAACTACAAAGAAATATTTTAATGATTCTGAAAGGGGGCAAATATTTGATAAATGGGAGAAAAAATTCATGATTAAGAGGTTTAAGGTTCTTAATAACAAATATTGGCTCATTTTTCCATCATAATCATTTTTTTTATCATTAAGGGGCCGAAGCTGAGAGGTTTATATTTATAAAACTATAAAAAAGTAAAAGAAAAAAAGATGATAATAGTTTGCCAGTTCAAAATCCAATCCCACCAAGAGGATTGTGAACCCAAAAAGAGCACCTAGGCTCAGTGGAAAGTTCTCAAAATTTTAAAGTTTGAACAAAATCCAAAAGGGAAATATTTAAACATCACAAAAATCATCAAGCCCCAAACAAGCTTATCTCTTGGCTTCAGTCTGAAGGTGAAGTGGAATCATTCTCTGTACTTGTTGTAGAGTTTGATTTTGGGCTTCCTCACAGAATAGGAGAGCCACAATCTTCCTCTTGATCATCATCCGCAAAGTCCTCCTCAGACACATCTTCATCTTCATCTTCATCTTTTCCTTCACCTCCAGCCTCACCTTCCTCGCCATCTTCCTCTTTCTCTTCCTTTGTGTCAACCTCCATTTCTTCATCATCTTCTTCCTCATCTAAATAAACAGGGCTTCCCAAGCCATCTAGATTTTCCTCATACTTGTATCGGTACACCTAGGTTGTACTTTCATCTAAATTATCCCCGTAAGGAACATTTAGACCATCCTAAATGTTGAGGAATTTGGAGAGAAATTGTAGGCCTCTCTTCATCATATGCATGTGCAGCTGATGGTCCTCCCATTCCCAGTCCTAGAGAATGAAAAGGCGTCTAGATGGACCTAGATAGATATTTCTTCTTTGGCTGACCCCAAAACTAGGAAAAGGTTGTGTTTCCAGTTGTGACCATTGTGACCATTTAAAGTCTTGTTGGTGTTTGTTGTACCCATTGTTCCATCCTTTCCTCCCAATTTTGTTTGTCCATTTCTCCTTGTTGTGTATGTTCTAGAGAAATGGTTCCGTCCATAATCATCCTTTCTTGTGGGACATGTGGAGGCCCTCGGCTTTGTGATTTCCTCTTGTTAAACTCACCATTATTCCTATGCTTCTATTTTGAAATCATAGACTGTTCATTGATCATAATCATTTTTACTTGTAGGGTAAAATGCAATAGTTAGATAACTACCTTTTCACAAGAGGGGTGAAATTATTTTACAAAGGTGTTAAGGTATACACAATCAAAGATAACTACCTTTTCACAAGAGGGGTGAAAGTATTTTACAAAGGTGTTAAGGTATACACAATCAAATTTCTAATGAGAAGAAAATAATGAAACAATAGATGAGATTTTTCTAAAGTGCATCAAAAAAATTTAAAGGTTATTTTAATCATAAGATTCAACATGAAGTTTTCACTTAGGAAGAATACATACTATTTTTACTCAAATGAATATATTTTTACACGGAAATAAGATAAGGGAATTGTGATTCCCTATATGACAAGGCAATAAGATAAGGGAATTGTGATTCCCTTCACCTCGTAAAAAAAATTACAAGGGCATGAAGTTTTTTTGTTTTTTTTCATGTGAGTGAAAATGCAGTTTGAAATATACATATAGATTTTTTTATGGGGAGGATTACTAGAAAGGGTAAAATGTAATAGAAAAAAAAATGTTTTCACTCTGAGGTAAAAAGACCCTCAATGGAAATGTTATTAAGTGAATTTTGCAAGATCAAAGCATATGGTGATTTTACATAGAAAAGGTAAAGTAAAGACAATGAAGGAAAGTGTTTCCACCAACAAATTTTATTTACTCAAGTGTGAAGGAATTTACACATAAATGATGATTGTGTGACTTTTCAAATGAGGACATATTGAAAATTTCATGACATAAAAGTGGAATATTAATGTATATTATATTTAAGAATATTTAAGAGAAATACATAGCAAGGAGATGTGAAACAAATGTTTGCAGTGGTAGAGTTAAAACTAAAAATAGATTTTAGTTTGAAGGTAACAAGATACTAAATTTGAAGGGGAATATTTTCAGATCAATGCATAGGAGGAGATATCTTAAATTTGGAAAGGGAAAAAGGGAATTATATGATATTTAATTTGGAACTAGATTGGTTTATATTAGGGGAATGGTTTGATTATTTTACAATTTGAGGAAAGGAATGACTATACAGATCAGATTTGGAGAAAAAGAAACGTGTCACCACTATGATTTTTCACAGACCTTATTCTTCTTATTTCTATTCTTATTCTTTCTTCTTGGTATGGGTTCTGATAATGTAAATGTAGTAAACTCTATAACATAGGAATAAATATAATTTTATGAGAGTTTGTGTAGTCATATACCAATTGTCAATCGATTTTATAAAAATAATGAAGAGAATTAGATAGTTGTCTCCATATTATGTACTTAGTCTTCATATCAAGTTAGAGTATCATTGATATTTCTAACTTGACATTGCAATTTTTTTTGGAAATGTGTAATCTATGTATATATTTTCTCCAAGGGAGGAATTAATGTTGTATACATAATGCTATGAGATTGAGTAAATAGGAAGGATATGCAACCATGATTTTATGAATGTATTTATGATCTGAAGCTTAACTCTGCACATTATGGATTCTAATAAAGTTTCCCAAGATTTTCTCAGATACCATTCAAAATCAAATAATGTTTATTTTCATGTCTATAGGAGTAGGTTTAGGCTAGTTTTATTCTCATTAGATGTTAAATGCAAGCAATATTGCGCACAAGGTTGATGAAGTTTAAACACCCATTACATGTTGATTTGAGAACTATCTGCTTTTAAAGGTTGAGAGTTGTTTTTCAAGAGGATTTTATGATATTTCTTAGACCTCTAAGTAGGAATACCCTCCTAGGTTAGTGGATCTCAAAATGAAGAATTCATTACACCTTTTTGATGTTGTGTTTCCTTGTCTTCAATCAATGAATAGAGTTGGATGGGTTGTCAAAGTTTTCAAGCCTATAGTCAAGGTCTTGTGAATAAATTTAGGGTTGAAGGTAAAGATCTAATTGCTAAAAAAATGGTGAATCCTTATTAATCATGTATCCTAGAATCTTTGGTATGACATGAGCTACCTAGAGTCAAAGAGAAGTTGAAGAATTTAAAAATTTGTTATAGATTTAGAGTTTTCATCCTGAAAGAAGTTTTGTTTTGTAGCATATAGGGAAGATTTTGTGACTTTTCATGTTGGACATGACCAAGAATGATAAATTTCTTTGAGTATCTCTTTTCTATTTAAATATTGTTCCTTTCGAAGGAGGTGTCAAATCTATCTTTAAAGGACCTAATATGCAAAGAAAAGAAGTTTCATATTTACAAAATATCAATCAGGAAGCAAAGTGAATAGGTGTTGCAATTTATGTCTATGTATTCTTCAATTTTTTTGTGAAATAAATTAAGCTCTCTATTAGGTGAAAGAAAGCACTAAGTTAGGGAAATATTAATAATGTGTTGTGTATGCATCTCAATTGTAGTCTTTAATGTAACATGTTTGAGGAGATGTATTTATTTTCTTGAAAAGATTTCCTATTTACTGTTGTTATGCACTGTGTTTTGTGAAATTTCTTATGATCTCTTGTTGTAGGGAAAGTGTGAAAAAAAATGAAGATGTTTCAATGTATGTATCCTAACATAGTTCCAAGTGTACCCTGTTGGTACTCCTAAATTTGGAACAAATTGGGAGTGACCATGTGAATTTTTTCAGTTGAGCAAAGTGAGTACCCTTGAAAATTTTGTGTGAGAAGGCTCAGTTTAGAGTGATTGAAAAAGGTGCCTGTATGATTTTTATGAGATACAAATTTGGAAGAGGCTTTAATGCCTTTCAGTTGATGTATGCAGTGGGTACCAGCTCCTGAGTTCCAGTTCTGACATGTTTAGGCAGTAGTCATTTTGAGGGGGTCACCCAATTCTGCACTTTTGCAAAGTGTCAATTTGCTGTCCGAAGCCTACTTTGCCTCTGAGTATCTTACACCCTGTTGAGTTTCATTGTTCGCCACTTTGGAAATGTTTAGCATGCATATCAGAGAGCTTATATTTTAAACCTCAGGTCATTCTGAATCCGTTTGATAAGTTTTCTTACTTCCCAAAGTTGGTTGTTCATGAACTGTCTGCATTTTTGCCCTGCCTAGAAATCTGAATAGGCCCAGTTTGACGCATTATAACTTCTGACCAGTTGATCCAA
>MU227219.1:50074-77647 GCA_018584345.1 Thuja plicata
GGTTAGCCTTCCTTGAGTTTAAACTCATAAAAAGAAGAAGGATAAGCATCCTTATGCCACTGTTATTTGTTATTACAGTCATAAGTATTTCCCTGTCAAGCTCTTTTTCAGAATTGTTTCCAGCCATCTGAAGAGTGGTATCTTGTTGATATAATCAGAAATATAATGACATAACANTGAAGACCCAATCCACCATTTGAGGTTTACTTGAAACATAGTGAACTATCTAGGTAATACCTGCCTGAGTATGTGGAGCTCAAAAATGAAGAAGGACCTTATCCAGTCCTTAGCAATTAGCCTTTCTCTTGTCAAAGGGAGTTTTCATTCAAGTATAATCAGTTTAAGGTTGAGATACAAGAAAAAGTGCTAACATACCCATAATGTATAATCAATATCAACAACGTACTTGTTGATGTGTGTTTTATGACCCACGAAACAGTAGAAAAAAACATCGAGGTATCTTATCCTCTCTTGATCAAAGTTATGTATATGATAAGATTGCGAGAAGATCATATAGGTCACTCCAAGGTTCCTTTCATGTTAAGTCTTGACCATGGATAAGCTCGGTGGTAAATGTGATTTTCTGAATATAACAAGGGGCATTACATTTTCAATCTTGAAAGATTTGCAATGAAACACTTTTTTGGGAATTTTAGAATATGCAGAAAGAAAAAGGAAGTAGGGTTCATAAATTTTAACCTACTCCTAAGGGAAATGACAGAAATGGCAATAATTTGGTGGACAAATTCTGAAAAACCAGGTTTCTCTTCACGATGTTATACTACAAATATACGAGAACCGGTGCAATCTTCAAGGTTTATGCAGAGGATTTTCATACCACCACAAACACCATCATGAAGAACAATGTACGCAAATGATAGAAGTTAAGCATATGCAAGAATGAGGTTCAGGATAACTTTGCACAATGATTTACAATCAGTAAAATATCAAAAGTATGAATCAAAGGAACTCATCAAAAATACCATCATATTTCTTATTGCAATCACAACACTTTGTCTAACTTTATCCAACAAATATAAACTAAATGAGGGAATTATGAAACCAAGAAAGAACTAAAACACATTAAGTATTCACCATAAAACCAACAATGAAAAATTTATTGTCTCAATAGCTCTTTAGCAAAAATCTCAAAATTTGATCCTTACAAATGAGAAGTGAGGCCTTGATATAGGTCCTCAAATACAATGAGTGGCCCAAATCAAACAATAATTGATGGCCCAGATCACGCCACTTCAGCCCTAACTCAGGTTATGGAAAAGAAGAAGGAATCTACCTTAATGCAAAAGGAATCCACCTTAATGCAAAAGGAATCCAATACCATAGTGGGCAATAAGTACCCATTATGAATGCATGCTCAGAAGGAGAGTGGGGGTGCAGTAAATGACCGCTAAGCGTGCCCACTATGCATTAAATGCATCTCCACCATGGAATAGACCTTTGGCTGCTCTGCCTAAATTCCTAGAGTCTTCCCAATACTACTTCTAACTCATCTATAATGATGCTTGGTGCTCATTGCTGCCTGAATTCCAAAGCTACCATAGCTCATTGAACTTTTCTCAAGCTGTCCTCCCATTCTGGAAAAAAATCCTCAGCAGTGTGCATATCATTCGAGAAGGTGGAGAAGTTATCAAAATCATCCCTGGTGAAGAAATTCAATCTAAAGAATTCCTCCAATTTACTCTTTAGGTTTCCTACAGTTATCTCCTTTTCATACAACCTTTTTGATACCAGTGACATGATAGTGTTGGAGATTTCTTTCTCGATGTTCTTAGCTATTCCTTTCAATCGAGCAGATTCCTCAATGAAATGCCCAAAAATTTCCTTGGCCATGAGCACTGCTCCATACCATCAGTTGAAATAATATGCTTCTCCTTCTTTAACGATCCCATGGTCAGCTAGTACATGTCTGGGAGTCTCCATCAACTCTTAAAATTCCATGATCATCTCATCCTGATAGATATGCTCATCCTCCCATGATTCCTCCATGCACTGAATCCAGGAAAGGATGGTCAATGCCCTATTGTAAACTCATACCAAGTCCTCAGCATGCTTGTGGGATTCATTTTGCATGCCTTCAAACCAAGCCTCCACCCCTTGAGAATTTCTCCTTATTCTATCTATACTCCCTACCACCTCAGTTGGAAGAACCGGCTGAGAAAAAAAAGATGGACCTTTTTCCCTTATTGGATGAGGTAAATTGCTGATGTACTCACATAATGCTTTGATCTCTCCTTTCTGCCTCTGATATTTCTCTTCTAATCTCCTCATCTTTTTCTTGACCACCTATGTAGAATCATCAAGTTCCTCCAATACATGCTCTCAGGAGGCATGAAATAAGTCAAATGCGGCCACATTATATTCATATGGAGTGATCTGATACTTTTGTTTGTTCATGGACGATGTTGCAAGATGAAAGGTTCTAGACCTAGACTCTCCTCTAATAATCTTTGCAAGCCTCTTAGCTTTTCCTTTATCGTGTGGTTGGTTGGCCCTGTTCATGATTTCCTACAATTTGACGGCTAGGTCATCCTCCTTTTCCTGACTTTTTTGGAGCCTTTGCCTCACCCATTCTAGAATAGAGACACCTTGATATTTTTGAATTGCCATCTGCTTCTATCCCTAAACCACTCTTGTGTTGATTTCCTCAGCTTCAAGACTTTCTGCCATCACCTCTGGTGCTTGTGTCTCTAATGTGGGAATCTCCTCTTCAACTACAGGAATATCTTCTTCTATTATCCTTTTGAAAAATACACCAAGACTTTCCTCGGTGGTAAAATCTTGTTCCCTAATTTTTTCTAGTGCAAACCCCTCATTTTCGTTAATGCTCAATCTATCCTAAACTGACCTCATCACATGTTTCTCTCCTTTCTCAGCTCTCCCCCTACTTGCTCCTACTTCTTGTCTAGAAAAAATGCCTATCTCATGCACACTTGGAGTTTGGCTAGGTGATGATGGAATATCCTCAACTCTTAGTCTATTCTATTCTGGCCCTTCAATATGGAGATCCAACCTCCTCTTTGTGTATGTTTCCTGAGCAATACTCTTTTCTTTTTTGTTCTTTTCACTCCCTGACAAAATCTCTCCTTCTTCAATCCTTTCTCTTGAATTTTTCTTTGGTATTGCATCTCGTAGTGGTTGATTCCCTAATAACTCATATGTCCAGTCCTCTTTTGGTACACACATTCTTCCAAGTTGTCTCTCAGTCTACCACCTTGTAAAGTCCAAGACTGGTTTTGCCAAAACATCAAGATCTAAAATCTCCTTTCTTTTCCAGTCATAGGGGTGAGTAACCCTTTATTTTTCTAGATTATACCCTTTCTAGAGAACATTTGAATCTTCCTCCTTTTGATTAGGTACATGAATTATTTTTCAAGTTCTAGTGATGTTCAGGGGTGATATGGAGTGCATATTTTTCCTAATCTCATTTTCATCTATAGAATTGGCCCAAAAATCTTCAAGGTGCATTCCATGTTGATGCCTTTCTCCTGCCATCGACTTGATTTTGTTATAGGGATCAAAATAGGGTCTTCCTAAGTAGAATGGAAGGTGAAAGAAGTGTAACTCATCTTGGGATCTCTCATTTTCCTATAGACACAAGCACGTTTCATCTTTATCTTCTCCTATAGAAATTGGGAAATCCAATCCCAACTTCTTCTTTCCTTTCTAAATCTTGTTGTACACTGTTAGTTGTCGAGTAAGTTTCAACAGAACCATCTTTTCAATAGGATATCTTGGAAGGTTGTCTTGGTTGTGCTGAAATTTTTTGCACTTTGATATAGGAGAAAGTGAGAAACACAATAAACCAAGCTCTGTATTCCTCCACTAGCTTCATTACTCTATCAAATAATCTCATGTGCAACTTCTTCTACAAATTCCTCACAATTCGCATGGCGAAGACATCATTGACCTAGACATAATCATCTATGGACTTCAAATGTAATTGAGGGTATCACTCATGTAATTTCAGCCATGAAGTGCCGCTTTCGATTTCTCCCTTACACCACAATCCCTCATACCTTGCATTCGGTGCTAACATGTATATGATATAGGAGCTCTTATAAAAGTTCTATGATTTCTCGAGGTTCATGAACTATTCACTGAGGTTTTAATTGATCATTCCAGCCTAGTCCATGTGATTGTTCTCAACTAATTGATCGACAAAGTACCGCATCCATGACTCGAACAGATAGGAGTGTGGCATGCTAAATATTCTACTCAGCATCGTGATCAAGTCGTTGTATTCCCTGTGGAAATCCAACCAAAACAAATTCTTCAGAAATTTTGAATGGTGGGATCTATTCTTTCTCAACCACTTTTCATTTATGGTATTTTTATAGTATTGAATTTCTGCACAAAAAACTCTATGTGCCTGCTCCTTCATCTTCAACACCAATTTCCTGGAAGAAGGGATTCCAAATGCCTCAACAATTGCGAGTAGAGAAAGGTCAGCAATGATGTTTCTATAAGAATCTTTAATTATCTCATCTTTTGAATTGGAGTGCTTGGTGCATTCCACAATTAGCTCATAATGTTGAAAGGATGGAAGAAATCCAGCTGTAGCCACAATTCTACTTTTTACAATTGGGGTGGCCAAATGGGTTGGGTGGTGATCTTTATATCCAAACATCCTTCTATGAAACTCTGTCATGTCTAGGCCTCTAAGGCTAGTGTCTCCAATCTCTACCCACTTTGAAACAATCTTGGATTCTGGGAAAAACTCCTCTATTTGTTCTTTATCAGCTACTTCCTTGTCATTCTCGTTCCTCTTGGCTCCACCATTCTCGCAAAACAAAAAATAAAAACAAACATAATAATTGGGTAGGAGAACGAAAAAACTGACCAAATTCTTAAGAAGGAGGAAATTTTGAAAATTTAACAAATTCTTCATCCCTTTCTCCAAAATTGGATTCTCTCCCCTCCATGAAATCATGTTTTTTCACCTACTTACTGGAAAAATCCTCAAAAACTTTAATTTTGAATTCTTCACACCTTTCAAAAATAGTGAATTTCCTCCTTGGAAATTTTCTCTCTCCTTAAGAATCTTTCTCAACTTTTGAGAAAAGCTTCACTCGAATCCTCTCGATTCCTCAAAATCTCTCATCAACCTATTTTCTTGAACTTTGTGTGATGAAAAAATGAGAGAGTCTTCATATATAGAATAAAACCCTGAAAAGCTGCTTTCAAACTGGGAGCTAAATTTATGAAACTGCCAACTTAGGCAAAGATTCTTTCCCATAAACACCACTTGTCTCTACTTTTCTCCATTTTTTAAAAAACTTACCAATTCAAGCACTTTTACTTCATGAGGAAGTTTTGATTTTATCCATCCTTTGGATTTTTTTTATTTTAAATATTGAAAAAGAGTAAATTCCAATATTTAATCTTTTAAATATCAATTCAAAAAAGTGATTTAATTCCACCTTAAATCTTCCAAATTTTGTACTTAACTTGTCGCTTTTTTGATTTATAATTATATATAGATAATTTCTCATCTTTAACATTTTTTTATTCTTTCAAAAGTTTATTAATTAAATATTAAATAAATACATATTTAATTAATATTACATTTAAATCAAAAAACTCCTTTTGTTTCCAATTTCCAGTTTTCAAAATCTTGGGCCTTTTGTTTTTTAATTTTGAAAATCCAAAGTTTTTAGAATTCTCCACGGTTTCCACTTTTTTCAACTTTCCGGCTTTTTCCAAAATTTCCAAAATTTAGGATTTTTCAAATTTTTAGAATGTTTTCAAATTTTCCAAGAATTTCCATTTCTAAACTTTTAAAATTTTCTAATTTTTTGGATTTTTTCAGAATTCCCATATTTCATGATGCCGATTTTTTTCAAAATTTTCTCAAATTTATGAGATTTTGGAAATTTTCAAGATTTCCAATTGTTGTGAATTTCTTCCAAGATTCCAAATTTTCATCTTTTCCACAATTTTCAACTTTTCAGAAATTTTCCATTTTTTGAGATTTCTAGGTTTGTCGAAATTTTCCGAGTTTTTGATTTTTTCAAGTTTCAGAATTTTCACTTTTACCAGTTTCAAATTTTTTTAAAAATTTGACTCCTCCAAGATTATTTCAATCTCCAGAATTTCACACATTGGGGAAGTTGAGGGATTTTTATTTCTGCTGACTATATCCTTCACTTGCATTGAAACACGCTCCAACATTCCTGGAGGCGGGATTCGGTAGCGGTGACAAATTTTCAAAAATTTCTTCACATCCTTCATTCTCTGACTTGGGAGAAAATGCACTCCACATTTTGGGGGGGGGGTAGTCATAGATTATTTGCTTGTTTGCAGAATTCCTTGACATACTGAAAAGTGCACACGTTTTCATTGCTGACCGAGATTTGGGAGTAGTAAAGAATTTTCTGTTGTGTTGACTATCCCTCACATCTGTTGATTTGCGCTCCATACTTCATGGGAGTGGGACTTGAGGCTGGTGACGGATTTTCAAAAATTTCCTCACATCCTTCATTCCCCGACTTGGGAGAAAACACACTGCTTCTTTCTCATGGGTGGAGTTTTCGCTTCATCGTGGATTTTCTTTGGAGTTTACTATCCCTCACATCCATTGAATTTTTCTACGTACTTCATGGGAGGCATTTTGGAGTGGTAAGGGATTTTCTTTCTTAGTGGGGATTCCATACTGAGCATGTTTAACAATACCCATAATTTTTTCCTTCATTTTATTTATTCACTGTTGTGGATTCTTGTATTGAACTGATTGTTAAGAGAGAGGTCTCTGGAGTTACAAGGATGGACTTTCCATGAGATATATATGTAGTGGGCAATGACATCTTCTCTAGATAGATGAGAAAACTATCTTTTCCTTTTGAATCCATGATGTGAACAACATATAGATTGAACAAAGATGCGGGAAGTCTGCCATTGGCAAATGAGGCAATGCTTGCTTGCAGAGCTAGTGGTCCATGGTGCTTGACACATTGTCATGCCAAAATGTTATCCCAAAGATCCCACAGAAGACTTCACATTCATCTATTATGCATCTCTCTATCCAAGGGATGGCTTTGGTTATGGAATTTAGGATATTGTGTCTCCATTCTTCTTTGGAATTCACAATAATTTCTAGCACTATTTTCTTGACATGCTCGCCATTCAAAATTGGCATTAGTGGAAGCACGAGCTTGACGAATGAAAAACTTGTGACCTTGAAAAACATTGATGAACTTGTGCAAACTAAAGAAGCAACATTATGAGAGGATATATAGCCTCCTATTAGTACCATATGAATTGCAAGGCCCCTAACACAGTGTGCAATCACATGGACCTTGATATATGTCATGTGTATCTCTCTAATCCTTTCAATGGCTGCTAGGATATCAAACCTGGAAATGTCCTCAATTGTGAATTCATTGGAGGAATGTAGAGGGTGTAAACGATTTTGTAACAACCATGTTTCATAGCCTTCATCAAGTAAAGTTCATATGTAAATCCATGGGCTCAGTAGTGTTTCTTCTCTCGACACTCTTTTGAGAGCTTCCACGGTAAACCATCTATCATCGATACTTCCTTGCCCGAGCTGAGTATGTGTCAACTGCATTTAATGGGTACCTATGGAATTCCACATCATTTATAATTTATCTTACTCATGCCAATTCATGTTGAGGGCTCTCGAGGGCTATTGGTGGATGTTCTTGCGTTAGATTACCTTTGCCATGTAAATCAGCATTGGAGCCTTCTAGAGGGCTATTGGTGGAAATTCCACTTTTTTTCCACCTCTAAACTATGTTGGAGCATGGTGAGAGCCTAGTAATGGATTTAAAACACTCCTTAATTCTCTCAAAACCGTGGTGGACAATTTTTCTTCAATCTATATGCCACCAAATGCATGGGTGTTGGGGTTTAATCCTCGAGACTTAACCATTTCTAGATTCCTTTCAGACTGTTTGTTTTTGGTGCTTTTAAAATTGCTTTTCATCAAAAACTTAACATGACAAAAGAGAGGCATCACAAAGACTTGACATTTACTAGCTTCCCTATTGCACTTGAACTTTAAAACTAGGGAGTAGTTTGAGATTCTAAAAGTCAAGGAATCAAAAGAGGGTCCAAAACTAACCCATACTGACCACCTCTCAAAAGGAACAAAATGAAACTTCAAGAGATTGAAACTAGAGCTACTAGGATGACACAAAACCAAAAAGAGCCAAGCGAGAAAAATAGGTAAGGGGTCCTATCTCTGATGGGCAGTGTGTGAAATGGTCACAACATCTGGCGACTCCACAGGTGAAATGTTGAAAATGTTT
Source organism: Thuja plicata (assembly GCA_018584345.1). Lineage (NCBI taxonomy): Eukaryota > Viridiplantae > Streptophyta > Pinopsida > Cupressales > Cupressaceae > Thuja > Thuja plicata. The sequence continues at coordinate 58,366 of MU227219.1, forward strand.
CAAGGATAAGAATTCAATCCAAACTTGGAATCTATGTTTAAACCAATATTACATCATCATGAAGAAATAAAATGAGCTCGAAAGGGGAGGAGGATCATACAATGGATCAAGAAATATCCAGTCTGTAATTTCCCATGTGTGTGCAAATCCATTAATTCCTGCTCGAACAAGGCCACTTAGAATCCCTAAGATTATTCATGACAAGTTATACATTCCTCTTGACTCCAAAATCATCCTGGACATTGCCTCACTGCTAGTTAGGCGTCCATAGCCCTGACAAGGTTGTCACTATAATCCCATGGAGATTGCTCTAATTCTAGAAAATTATTTTTCAAACACCTATAGAGATGTTCGCGTATCCCCAAAGCCAATCATTTGATCTTTTACCTCAACTTTCTTTCCTTTTTTCTTTATTTCTTTTGATATTGCATCTCTTCCCTTTTTCTTAGCTTGTGTGCAGTGAAGCTCGCTATGGGTTAGGGAATTACAGTAGCACTGGAGCAAGATTTTAAAATTTCCACAAGTCATGGCCTCTCCAAGGAATCTTCAATGAATTAGAGAAATTGATTAGGCATGAATCATATAGTAATCTCAGAGTTCAAATGTCAATACACAATATATGATTAACCTTCCAAGTTAAGTTCACTTTCCACCCCATAATAAACATAAGATAGACAACCTAAGCTTTTGAGGATATTCATAAACAATTATCTGGGAAATGAAATAAATAAGACTTAGTGGGACATTCAGATGAAGTTAGGAAACAAACAATGATCACTCACAAATGAGAACTCCAAACCCCTAGACTGCTTGGCAAAACCAAAACCAGAAACCAAAAGCAAGGAAACCAAAACCAAAACCACCTAAGCAAGCAAACTCAGGGGAAAAAAACCCTAAAATAACAAGGAAAAAATAACCTAAACTATGGCAAAGCCAAAATACCACAGAGGGAAGAAAAAACAACAGGAAAAAAATGATGGGGGAAGAAAACCAAAGACCTTGCTAACCTAGAAAAGAAGACCAAAGAGGAAAGAAGAAAAACAAGGAAACAAAAATGAAGAACACAAGGGAAACCTAGACTAGCTATGTACAAGGATTCTGGAAGAAAACCTAGGGTTGGAAATAATTCTTGAGGAATTTTCCATTGATGGGAAATGAGACTTCCTCTCCTATCAGATTCTTCAGCTTAAATGCATTATCTACAAGTATTTCAAAATTTTGATAAGGGCTCTTCCATAAATGTCAAACTTATCATGATCACCTCTCTTCTCATGGGATTTGTCCCAATGGAGAACCAAATCTGAAATCCAAAACTCCTTGACTTTAGCCATTCCTTCAAACCATTTTTTGACTAATCCTTCATGCTTTGAAAAATTTTTTAGTGCTTGATCTCTTCTCTCTTGTAAATGCATTAATTGAGTCAGTTGTTTCTATACTCTATCCTCTCCTTCCATGTACACTTGCATAAATTGTAATGTCTGGATCCTTAACTGAATTGGGAAGACTGGATCCTACCCATAAACCAACTAATAGGGAGATGTCCCTATAGAGCTCTTAATCTTGATTCTATCTTCCCAAAGGGAAAATATTAATTGTGTGTGCCAATCCTTCAGATTCTTGTCTAGTAACTTCTTGATGGCACTCAGAAAATTCTTATTTGTTGATTCGGCCAATCTATTTCCTTTTGGATAGTAGTTTGATGAAAATGTTAATGTTATCCCATAGTCAAATTCTGAGTTAGAAAACTTCAAAGATGTAAACCTATAACCATTGTTGCACACTAGGGCGTGTGGACACCCAAACCTAGTAATGATGTTCTCTTCAAGGAACTTGATGACCACATCAGTTATGCACTATTTAAGAACTTGGGCCTCTGAACACTGTGTGCAATAATCTATAGTAGTTAGGATATACTTGTGTTGTCCTAAAGAAGGTGGATTGATAGGGCCAATAAAATCAAACCCCCATTTAGCAAAACATTTCAATTCAATAATAGGTTGTAATGACATGGCAGGGTTCCTTTTCCGCACAGTAGCTGCTTGACATGTGTGACATGTCTTTACATGTTCATGTGCATATTTGAATAATGTGGGAAAGTAATATCCTTCCCTTGAGATTTTATGGGCTATAGCCAGACTTCTTTCATGAATTGTCCCATGTTTACTATGAAAGTGCTCAATAATTTGTCCTGCTTCTTCCCTATTGACACATCTCAGATAGATTCCATCATGATTCTTCCTATACAAGACAGCTCCTCGAGGCATAAAATATTGACTTTTCATTCTTAATGCTCTCTTTTGCACCAGATTCAAGTACGAGGGGGACTTATGATTCAATAAGTATTAGACTATATCATCATACCATTCATCCAGATACACTTATTCTAACACATACACTTGTTATACTAATCCAGGTACAGTCGCAGTGATTGTTTGTGTCAGAGCTTGCCCACAGACCAGTTTCATCAGTTGTATTTTCATGTTGTATTCCTGAATGATGGCCATCCATTTTTCCTCTTCTTTCTCCTAACTCATTCTTTATTAACAAGGTTTTTATTGTGGCATTGAGAACAATTGCATACACTTTTTTTCTCAAAATGTAATGTCTAAACTTGTTTATCGCCTTCACCAAATCATAGGCTTGTTTTTCAACATTTGGGTATCTCAATTATGTATCCTTTAGTGGGGAACTCATGAAGGCAATAGGATTCTTGTCTTTATCTTATGATCTTTGGGTGAGGATATATGCACACATGTGTTCTAAAGAAAAGGAATATATGTAGAATGGTTGGTGTAATCTAGGCTAACCAGGATAGGAGCATCCATAATAGCCTGTTTGATTTCTTCAAATTCTCTTTTTGATGTTGTTGTCCAATCTATTTTTTCACCCTTCTTCAACATATCATTCAGTGGTTTGACAATCTCTACAAATTTGGTGATGAACTTCATGACAAAGTTAATTTTTCCAAAGAATGACTTCAATTATTTCTGGCTAGTTGGTAGTCCAATCTTGGAGATGGCTTCAATGCGCTCAGGGTCAATTGAGATTCCACATTCTGAGATCACACTACCTAATAGTTTTCCTTTGGTGATATTGAACATGCATTTCTTTGGATTTAATGATATCCCATATCTTCTACATCTCTTGAAAATTCTTCACAAATCATTTATGTGGTCCTCTCTACGTCTGGAAAATAGAGTGAGATCATCCATGTATATAATGATGTATTTTCCAACCAAATATTTGAAGGCATAGTCCATGGCCCTTTGGAAGGTGGCTCCAACATTGATCAAACCAAAGGGAATTCTTATATAAGAAAATGTGCCCCACTTTGTTGTAAATGCAGTTTTCAATCTTTCTTATTCCTCCACTATTACTTGGTTATATCTAGAATAGCCATCTAAAAATGACATCATCTAAGACCCATTCAAAACTTGTATTACTTCATCTAAGGATGACACTAGATAATTGTCTTTCTCTGAAGTACTATTAAGATTTCAGAAATCTATGCATAATCTTATTTCTCTATTTTTCTTTCTAACAGGAACTAGGTTGGCGACCCATGTTGAGTGTCTAACTGGAAAGATAATTCTTTTTGAAAGTAACTTCCTAACTTCTTGTTGGATCAATGGTTCCAACATCATATTTATTGGCCTCTGTCTTTTTCAGAATGGTTTACAACCTAGATTGAGGGGGATTATATGTATGATGAGGGATGTATCATATATCTTCAGATCTTCATATCCCCATGCAATTAAATCTAGAAATTATTTAATCAAATTTAGGATGCCTTCTCTCTCTTTTGGAGTATAAACCTTCCTAATAAAAACATTCTTGACATCTTCCTCTATTCCTATATTTACCTTTTCGCATTTGCCTCCATCGGATGTCTGGTACTTGAGGGCACTCAGTTTGTCAAAATCAAAAATTCTTTCAAACTCTATCATTCCCTTAGGAATGGTGTTTGTCCTTAAATGCATGATTTTGCCAATTTCAAAATAGGCTTGTTGTTGCTCTCCTTCATCAATGACTTGTTCTTCAAATACCCTTGAACTTGTCATAAAATTGATAATATACTTGTCATCTTCAAATACCTGGAAATTCATAACATTGTCAGGGACTGAGGGTACTAATGTTAGCTCAACTATGAATTTATTCACACACTCCATGGCCAATGGTTCCAACAAACTTGCAGATTGGGCTAGTGAGTTTTCCACTAGATTATTTTATCTACCTATCCTTTTAATTTTGAAAGCATCAAATCCTCCAATTAAGTCCCAAACTCTATTGTGGTAGTGACCCAACCTTTTGTCATGGTATCCATATTGCTTTCGAACTTATACGACCACTATGTCTGAGTCTCCACATGCATGTAGGATCTTGGTGCCCTTTTGGATAGCAAGTAGAAATCAAATAACTAATGATTCATACTTAGTGACATTGTTTTTAAATGGGAATTTCAATCTGTGTGCCGCTAAATAAGTTTCTCCATTCGAACTGACTAGCTCAATGCCTTCTATATTTCCTTTCTTCAAATTAGATCCATAAAATGATAGTTTCCATGCTTGATCATCATTTTGTGCCTTGGAGGATTCAGATCCTAGTTCATCTATTTCTTGATCATGGTTTCCTTTGAAACTTTGATCTTTATCTTCTCCAATTTCTTGATGTCATGGCATCGTGACATACGGTAAATTTTCAACATTGATGATCTCTTCAACATTTCTAATCATTGATTCTTGGGGAACCATCTTTGACACTTGGGAAATTGCGGCTTTACACATTATACATGAAATTTATGAGTGGAAAGCATTGTGAATTCTGCACCAATTGGGTAACAACAGGTTTTGAGTGCAAGCGTCTTTGCCCAATTCAAGTTCTTTCTTCACACTCCTTAGGAAAAAGTTCTTAAAAATTTCAAACATCCCATCATTCAAATTTGGGTTTTGATCATTATCAATAGGGCTTCAGTGAACCTAGGGATCATGTTTGGACATCCTCCTTGATTATAACCTTGTAACATCAAAATTTCCCTAATTTTTGGTACATATGATCCCAAATTTGTTTCCATGAATAAAACCTCATTGTCTCCACCGTATTTGGTTATTAGTAGTCAAATCCTAGGTGTAATTTCTATCTTTATTTGATTTGGGATTCCTCTCCATGGTATCCACATATGAGAAAAGTCAGTAGCTATGTATCCATTCAACTTCCTTGCCCAATCTCTGATTAAAAGAATACCATATCCTTCTGAAATGTCCACAAAAGATATATCAATGCAGATTTGGATTCATGGATCTAAAGCAAGTTGCATATGAATGCTATTTAATTCTCCCACAATCAAGATTTCAATTTTATCTAGATGGATCACTTTCTTTTTTGTTTGCAATGGGATCAATCCCAATTTTATACATATTTCCAGGCGCATTACATTACTAGATACACTAGAATCTATCAAGCAGTTATGTAACATTTTCCCAAATATTTGAACTGACACAAGAAATGGGGCAGGATCCTCTTTTCCTTGATATAAAACTACATGCTTTTGTTCTCTTAGATTAAATTATTCATTCTTTGTACTGTGCAAAGTATCATCTCTATTTTGATTCATTCTTTGTTCTTTCGGAGCATCTGTATTTCCATTTATCTCTTTTCCCTTAGCTGTAGGGTCACTTTGTGATATGACTCCATCTGACATGACCCTTTGGTCATCAGAAAAAATTTGTACCATTCTAATGAAGCTTGGAGGAATTTGGTGTACATCAGATGCATTTGGTTGTACATCCTCAACAATATTAGTATTCTACACAAAACTAGATGAAGGGTTGTTGGGGTTGGTCCTAGGGGGATGTCATACATCTTGGGAAATTTTCCTGTGAGCAACATCATTCATACTTCCCAATAAGGTTTCTCTAAATTCTAGTATTTTAATTAATTCATATAATGGAAAACTAACTTTGATCTTCTTGAATTCTTCTTGCACAAAAGAGCTCAGCCTCTTGAATTCCTCCTTGGGAGGATTTTATTCCTATCTCATTGCTCCATGATGAGTTGTAGATTGTGTAGTCAGTTGTCCTCTTTTATTTTGTGGAGCATTCATTGCTGTCAGTTTCCTTCTTTCACCTTGTGAACTAGCCGACGGTCGATACTCGGGTGAGTCTCTTAGAGGACTCAATACATTACTCGTATTTGGATGCGGATGCGTGGAAAAATTGTTCGGAGGAATTGATGTTGTCATGGGCTCATGATTTCTATAATTCCTTTGATATGTTTTAAGAGCTACATTTCCAGAAGTCTGTTGAAATTCTTGAACTTCACTTACTCCCTCCACTAGGACACTGTTGTATAATGGAGGGAAGGAAAACCCATCCCTATGCAATGGCTCATTCGGGGATGTATGTGGAGGCTAATTTCCTGGTGGAACTTGATACATGGGTGCCTCTATAGGACCATTGGCTAATGTTAGTGGGAATCTTTGATTATTCTACACTGGCATGTAATCTTGCATATCAGGTAGAGGAAATGTGAAATCATCAAAGACCATCACTTGGTCATACCTCGGTGAAGGAACCAATTCATACCCTGTAGGTGGAGGATTTTTAGGTGCAATAGTGTTTCTTAATTCTCCTTTCAAAATGTTGGCCGGCCTCTGAAATTATTGGCATTGTATCATGGAATGGTTATTTGTCTCATGAAATTGACACCATCTGGACAATGCTACTTTTGCTAGGAAGAATTTATCTATCAGTCAATTTTCAGGAGCTGGTGGATTGTCTAATGGCGAGGGTACACCGTCATTATTTTGATTTTTGTTCCATGATCTTCTTTGGTATCCTTGGTTGTTATTACGATACCCAAAAATTTTCTCTTGATAATTTTGATTATTGTTTTGATATCTAGAATGATTATCATGGTATCCCTGATTATATCCTTGAGGATTCTCTTGGTGAGCTGGAGGATTCCCTTGATGTCCTCGATTGTTACCTTGACATGACTAGTAATTTCTTTGTTGATTATGCAATTTATTATTTTGATTATGAGGTAGGTGACCTCAATGGACAACTTCTTTACTTTCTCTATCAAATCACTCATCTCTTCTCTTTCTTCTTGAGTCCTTGTCAAAGTTGTTGTGTTCTGGAGATATACAGGTTGTGCTGGCATTGCTTGAGACATAGGTCCCCCTGGATGTGGCAATAATTGATTGGAAGGAATAGGAACATGATTAAGAGTAGGCATGTGGTTCATCATTACTTGATTCAAAGCATTAGGATTCCCAAAGAAATTTGGCACTCCAGTAGTAGTTATTGGTGACTATAAACTTACTCTCTCGGCCTCTACATAAACTTGAATCAAATAAGCAGGAGGTGGATGAGTCTTCTGGACAAACATGGAGGTGAATCAATCCATAACTGCATAATAAATAGGCCACCCTGCATTGTCACTAATGTGGTAGGGATCACACAAACTTGAATAAGTCCTCTAGAATCTAATGTTAAAGGCACCAATTGGCTCACATTCTTTCCTTCTTATCTTAATGAACTGTCTATGCAACTCCGCTGGGGTGATCAATAGTCTAAACTTCCTGAGGAAAGTATCCTTCAATTATTGCCAAGTTGAGATTAAATTTGGAGGTAGATTGATGTACAAGTAAAATGTTTCCTCCCCCAGTGAATAGGGAAATAGTCTGCAGTAAAAATATTCTTCTTGAACATTTCTTTTTTGAAGGGCATCTTCAAAAATCTTAATGTTTTCATCAGCAGTGTGGTTGACATCATTAACAAAGAACTTGGAACAAAAATGATCAGGATTCTTTAGCATATTGTGATAAGAGGAAAACATTGTAAGAGGTGATGCATTTTGAGGACACCACTATTGTTGTTCCATTGTTGGAACTTGTTGTTGAATAGAAGCAAGAGCAACTACTTTTATGGGTATCTTTAAACTATTATTTGCTGAAGTTGTGTAGCTCCTTCTTGATTTAATCCTTGTTTCACTTGAGTAGTTTATTGCACTCGACACTCTGAAGGTGGAGTTTGAAATAACCTCATGAGATTGGCTACACTTGGTGATTTTTGACTTATAGATTCTTCTTTCTTACCTTACCTAGGCTTTGGATCAAACTTTAATTCTTGTAATTCTTTTGCTCCTAGAGTGGATCATAAAATCCTTCGATGTACCTCAGGAGAGAATGAGTTAATGCTCTCCAGCATGTGAAATCTTCCTTAATTCCATCAGATGGGTGATGGAAGATGAATGATTAATTCTATTTGAATAGATTCTTCAATCCTTTGAGATTTCTCTTCTTCTTCTTCTTCTAACACAAAATTCACTCGCATATACTCGACTACACTTTTCTTAACTTTCCATGCAAGAGAGTTCAATCCTATGATGATGTCTTCTTGGTTGTCTTTGAATCTAAGATTTGGCTATAGGATAGGTACAAAGTCTCTATGTGGTAGTACCATCTTGATTCATAATGCACAATATTTTAAAAACTTGTGTTGGTGCTCCTTCTAGCACCAGTTTCTGTTGATGTGTATTTTATGACCCACCAAACAATAGAACAAAAAAATGAGGTATCTTATCCTCTCTTGATCAAAGTTCTGTATATGCTAAGATTGTGAGAAGATCATATAGGTCACTCCAAGGTTCCTTTCATGTTAGATATTGACCATGGATAAGCTCTGTGATAAATGTTATTTGCTGAATTTTACAAGGGGCCTTACATTTTCAGTCTTGAAATATTTGCAATGAAACTCTTTTTTGGGGAATTTTAAGAATATGCAGAAAGAAAAAGTAAGTAGGGTTCAAAATTTTTAATCTACTCCTGAGGGAAATGATAGAAATGATCAATACTTTGGTGGCAAAATTCCTAATAATTAGGTTTCACTTTTCCAAGTTATACTACAACTACATGAGAACCAGTGCAATCTTCAAGATTTATGTAGAGGATTTTCATACCACCACAAACACCATCATGAAGAACAATGTACGTGACTGATAGAAGTTAAGAATATGCAAGAATGAGGTTGAGGCTAACTTTTCACAATGATTTACAATCAGTAAAATGTCAAAAGTATGAACCAAATGAACTCATCAAAAAACACAATCATATTTCTTATTGCAATCACAAGACTTTATCTAACTTTATCCAAAAAATATAAACTAAATGATTGAATTATAAAACCAAACAAACACTAAAACACATCAAGTATTCACCATGAAACCAACAATGAAAACTTTATTGTCTCAGTAGCTCTTTAGCAACAATCTCAAAATTTTCTCCTTACAAATGAGAAGTGAGGCCTTTATATAGGCCCTCGAATACAATGAGTGGCCTAGATCAAACAATAACTGATGGCCCAGATTGTGTCACCTCAGCCCTGATTAGCGTTAGGGAAAAGAAGAAGGAATCTACCTTAATGCAAAAGGAATCCACTACCATAGTAGACAATAAGTACCCATTATGCATGCATTCTTAGAAGGAGAGTGGGGGTGCAATAAATGACCACTATGCGTTCCCACTATGCATTAAATGCATCTCCACCATAGAATCTACCTTTGAAAACTTTGCCTAAATGCCTAGAATCTTCCCAATACTGCTTCTAACTCGTCTATACTAACGCTTGGTGCTGATTCCTACTTGAATTCCAAAGCTACCATAGCTCTTTCAACTTTTCTCAAGCTATCCCCCCATTCTGGCAACAAATTCTGAGTAGTTTTCATATTATTCGAGAAGGTGGAGAAGTTCATGAAATCATCCTTGGTGAAGAAATTCAATCTAAAGAATTCCTCCAATTTACTCTTTAGGCTTCCTACATTTATCTCCTTTTCATATAACCTTTTTGATACCACTGAAATGATAGTGTTGGATATTTCTTGCTTGATGTTCTCACCTATTCCCTTTAGTCGAGTAGATTCCTCAATGAAATACCCAAACATTTCCTTGGCCATGAGAAATGCTCCATACCATCGGGTGAAATCATATGCTTCTCCTTCTTTAACAATTCCATGGTCAGCTAGTACATGCATGGGCATCTCCATCAACTCCTACAATTCTATGATTATCTCATCCTGATAGATATGCTCATCCTCCCATGATTCCTCCATGCACTAAATCAAGGAAAGGATGGCCAAATCCCTATTGTAATCTCATACCAAGTCCTCAGCATGCTTGTGGGCTTCATTTTGGATGCCTTCGATCCAAGCCTCTACCCCTTGAGAATTTCTCCTGATTCTATCTATACTCCCTACTGCCTTAGTTGGAACAATGAGCCGAGGAACAAAAGATGGACCTTCTTCCCTTACTAGATGAGGTAGACTCCTGATATAGTCTAGTAATGCTCTGATATCTCCTTTCTACCTTTGATATTTCTATTCTAATCTCCTCATCTTTTTCTTGATCGCCTGTGTATAATCATCAAGTTCCTCCAATACCTACTCTCCAGGGGCATGACCTAGGTAAAACTCGGCCACATTATATTCATCTAGAGTGATCTAATCATTTTCTTTATTCATGACTGGTGTTGCAAGCTGAAGGGTTCTAGACCCAGACTCTCCTCTGAAAATATTCGTAAACCTCTTAGCTTTTCCTTTATCTTGTGGTTTCTTTATTTGTTCATGATTTCCTGCAATTCGACGGTTGGGTCAACCTCCTTTTCTAAAATTTTGGAGCCTCTGCCTCACCCATTTTGGAGTGCTCACACCATGATCTTTCTAAACTACCATCTTATTTTGTCCCTACACTTGTCTTGTGTTAATTTCCTCAGCTCCAGAACTTTCTTCCATCACCTTTGGCACTTGTGTCTCTATTGCAGGAATCTCCTCTTTAGTTGTGGGAATGTCTTCTTTTATTATCCTTCTAAAAAAAAAACCAAGACTTTCCTCGATAGTAACATCATGTTCCCTAATTTTTACTTGTGTAAACCCCTCATTGGCATTAATGCTCAATCTATCGTGATCTGACCTTGTCACGTGTTTCTCTCCTAGCTCAATTCTCCTACTTGCTTCTACTTCTTTTCTGGAAAAAAATCCTATTTGCTACACACTTGGAGTCCGGCTAGGTGAGGGTGGCATCTCCTTGACTCTTGGTCTCTTCTATTCTGGCCCTTCAATATAGAGATCCAACCTCCCCTTTGTGTGTATTTCTTGAGAAATACTCCTTTCTTTTCTGTGCTCTCCACTCCCTGAAAACATTTCTCCTTCTCCAATCCTTTCTATTGAAGTTTTCTTTGGTCTTTCATCTTGTAGTGGTTTATGCCCTAATAAATCATATGTCCAGTCCTCTTTTGGTACGCTCATTCTTCCAAGTTGTTTCTCAATCAACCACCTTGTGAAGTCTAGGAGTGGTTTTGCCAAAACATCATGATCTAAAATCTCCTTTCTTTTCTAGTCATAAGGATGAGTAAGCCTTTCTTTTTCTAGATTATACCCTTTCTGAAGCACATTTGAATCTTCCTCCATCTGATCGGGTATGTGAAAGAGTTTGCAAGCTCTTGTGATATTTAGGTGCAATTTGGAGTGCATCTTTTTCCTAATCTCATTTTCATCTGCAGAATTGGCCCAAAAATCTTCAAGGTGTGTCCTATGTTGATACCTTGCTCCTGCCATCAACTTGATTTTGTTATAGAGATCAAAATCTAGTCTTCCTAAGTAGAATGATAGGTGGAAGAAGTGTAACTCATCTTGGGATCTCTCAACCGCCTTTAGACACGAGCACATTTCAGCTTTATCTTCTCCTATGGAAATCAAGAAATCCAATCCCAACTTCTTCTTTCCATTCTAAATCTTATTGTACACTGTCAGTTGCCGAGTAATTTCCAACAAAACCATCTTGTCAGTAGGATATCTTGGAATCTTTTATGGTTGTGCCAAAAATCCTTGCACTCTGATATAGGATAAAGTGGGAAACTGAATTAATTAAGCTTTGTATTCCTCCACTAGCTTCATTTCTCTGTCAGATAATCTCATGTGCAACTTCTTCTGCAAATTCCTCACAATTCACATTGCAAATTCATAATTGGCTTGGACATAATCATCTATGGCCTACAAATGCAACTAAGAGTATCACTTGTGTACTTTCAGCCATGAAGTTCCACTTCTAATTTTTCCCTTACACCACAATCCCTAATACCTCATATTCCATGCCAAAATGTATATGACATAGGATCTCATTTAAAAATTTTGTGATTTCTTGAGGTTCACCAACTGTTCACTAAGGTTTTCACTAATCATTCCAGCCCAGTCCATGTGATTGTGCTCTTCATCTACTTGCTCAACAAAGTACCACATCCATGACTCAAATAGATAGGAGTGCAACATGCCAAATATTCTACTCAGCATCATGATCAAGTCATTATATTCCCTATGGAAATCCAACTCCTTCAGAAATTTTAAATGGTGGGATCTATTCTTTCTCAACCACTTGTCATTTGTGACATTTTCATAGTATTGAATTCCTACAAAAAAAACTCTTTGTGCTTACTCTTTCATCTTCAACACCAATTTCCTAGAAGAAGGGATTCCAAATGCCTCAACAATTGCGAGTGGAGAAAGGTCAGCAATGTGTTAGTAATAACTAAGAGGGGTGGGGGGGTGGTGAATTAGTGGCCTCAAAAATTAATCCTTAAATCAACCCTTAAAAGTCATTACCACTTTTAAGCCTCTAGTAATACTCAGTCATACAAGATGAATGCCTTGAAATACTTATAACAAATTACTACTTTTCAGAATGCTTTGTAAACCTTTCTTTTGTATGTTTACCGATAAGAAGTCTTTCATTTACCAAAACATAGTGAATAGCTAGAGTATACCGATCAATCTATAATTGTATATCTGAAATGTAAAATATTAAAGTAATGAAACATAAACATATAACACATGTATTTTTGACATGAAAACCATGTTAGGAGAAAAACCATTGGGACCTGTACCCCACATTTTCACTCTTCTAAAGTGAGCTCGGTTAAGAGCCAACCCTGTTAAAGGTTACAAAAAATTTGTTAGGTGTGACCTTGTTAGAGGATTTAAAAGATAGTTTGTCACCTAGTATCTAGCATCTAATGCTACCATCCCTGATCAAACACTCACTTGGCCTGTCAATAGGTATCGGGCATATCCAATGCTACTTTCTATAATCAAACTTTTTTTGGTTCTCCTTTGGATGTATCTCAATTAAAAATGACTTTTAAGTCTTGATCGATTAAGAGAATTGATGCTTCAATGGTTAAACTGAAACACTAAATGATATGTTCAAGCATACAACTCGAATTAAATATTTTTAGATCTATTGTAAGTGCATTGCCTCTCTGATCATTGTAATAAATTATATATGTTTTCTCCACACTATTTTTCTCTATGATGCTATCTCACTGTTTGTCAGTGTCTATAGAATCTATCTCTTTCCTTATCTTGTTAATCAAGTCTGAATGAAGACTTTCTTCTCCTTTAGAATCTCTTTAGCATCTTCCCTCTTTTCTCTTCACCCCACACCCTTCGTATTGAATTGGGTTTGTCTCTTATAGGCATGTTTCACCATTTCTTGGCTTTCTTGATTCTTGGCATGATCCATAATTCTTGCCAATTAGATTTAAAGAAAACTCCAGTTTTATCTCAAAGAGATCTTCTTGCTAGCTAGACAAAGTAACTTTAAATCCATTACTTATCCTCAGCTTTATCTAGTCGATTAAAAAAATGATAAGTATTAGTTAAGTCTATTTATAGCTCTTGACAACTAAGCATTTTGTCATTTCTGAACTCTCTATTCTATCTGTCAATTCTTTAGTTAGTCATCGATGATAACTAACTGTTCCATCGGTGTGACTTCAGTTGTCATCAGGATTTCCGTCCTTGTGTTTTCCGTCAGGAAACACTATAATTTTGTCTTTTGGGTTACTCTGTGATTTTCTCGTCGGGAAACACTGTGACTTTTCTCATCGCTAATGCTATGCATTTGCTTGTCATGTAACAATGTGACTTTTCTCTTTTACTCTGACCGTCGGTGTGCACTTTGTCGGTGTATAGTCACTTTGTGAATGCTTGACTTATATGCATTACTGATAGCATAGTCTTTGATTCATCAATTCTTTGAAGTCTTTGGTAGTATGTCCATGACCATATAGATTATATCAAGTTGACATCAATAACATTACAATACATTAACTGATTTAATTCCTTGCATGATCATCAACTTAACACCTTCAAACATTCAATCATTTATACTTCATCAATCTCCCCCTTTGGCATTGATGGAAACACACTACATTATCACACTATATTATTACTAATACAATATGAAATATTACATTTGAATTTCATCAAACTACCAATCTTATATACTATAACTGATACAAATATCTGGTCCTCAGTAAGTTCATATAGCTTAGATTTGAGTCTTGCAGCTTTCTTTCTATCTTCAATCCCTTCACTGGATAGATGTAGAATATTTATTTCTCTAATGTGATGTGTTCTCCTTTTGTGTTGAACTCTCTTCCTTTGGCTGTTCTCCTTTCTTTTGATGTCTCTTGTCAGCAATTCTTTCTCTTTTTATGTACTCTCCCTTATTACATCTCTCCCTTTGGATAATTTGATGGATATAACCTCTCCTTTATGTATAAACTCTACCCATGGATGTAATATTTCCCTCAAGTGATAATATCTCCCCCTAAAGTGATAATGGATATAATCTCTCCATTTGACAGCAATGCCAAACAAATATTTTTTACAGTAATGCCAAATGGATCCTTTCTATCCATAATATACTCCTTGAATTTCCCAATCCATCAACAATACAATAACTCTGGTGCTCGGAGTAGATAAATACCTTGTTGTGTATAGATTTATTTTTGAAGTCCATCTCTCTGCTTGCATCAACATGAATGATATTCTGATAATGTGTAGGATGATATAGCCTTCTAGTCATTTTAGTGACCAGTAGACAAGGGTCTGACCCCTAGTCTCTTTCTGAAGTACTCAAATGCATCCTTGTGCAGTGACTTGGTGAAGATATCGGCCAATTATTCCTTTGATTGCACATACTCAAGTATCACCTCCTTTGCTTGAACTTGTTATCTCAAATAATGATACTTGATGGCAATATGCTTTGTTTTAGCATGCATGACTAGATTTTTGGAAACATTTATTGCACTTGTATTATCACAATAGATAATTAATGGCTCAAGAATTTTCATATACATACCTTCCAGTAACTGTTTGATCCATGCAATATTTGAGTAGTTTTCAGCAACAACAACATATTTTGCTTCTACAGTAGATTGAGAGATACATCCTTGCTTCTTGTTGATCCATGTGACAAGTTTGTCACCGATAAAGAATGCTCCTCCAGTTGTTCTCTTCCGGTCATCAATATTTCTAGCCCAATCAGCATCGGTAAAGACCTTAAGTTAAAATTTTCCTTCTCTTCTATACCATAATCCACATTCCTTGGTGTTCTTCAGTTATCTTAAGATTCTTTTCACAACAGTCATATGTGATTCTCTGGGATTAGCAGAAAATCTTGCAACTATTCCTACTACATGTGCAATATCTGGTCTAGTATGTACAACATACATGATTTTTTCAATCATAGATCTGTACAAATTTTGATTTACCTCTGATGACTTGTCCTCCTTTTTTAGCTTACATCAAGTTTCCGTCAGTGTTCCAACTGGTTTGGACTCTTCCATCTTGATTATTTTCAGTACTTCTTTGATGTATTTGGATTGTGTAATGAAAATACCTTCATCTTGTTGCATGATCTATAGACCAAGAAAGAACTTGATCTCTCCAAACATAGACATCTCAAACTCCTTGCTCATTTCATTTGCAAATGATTTGCATAGCATATCATTGCCTCCAAATATGATTTCATCAACAAATATCTCAACAATGAAAATGTTAGCATCAGTATCTTCCTTCAAATAAAGATTACTATTTTTACTAGTCCTTAAAAATCTAATACTTATAAGATAGGAATGAAGTCTTTCATACCAGGCTTAGAGTGCTTGTTTCAATCCATCAAAAGCTTTGTGTAGTCTACATACCATGTCCCTCTTGTCTGGATCAACAAACCCTTCTGGTTGTTCAATGTATACCTCTTCTTCAAGTATTGCATTTAGGAATGCAGACTTGATCCATCCATTTGATATACCTTGAATCCTTGACATGCAGCATAAGCAAGTAATATTCTTACTCCTTCTAGCCTAGCAACAGGTGAAAATTTCTCTCCCTAGTCAATCCATTCTTCTTGTGCATACCCCTTGCATACTAATCTTTCTTTATTTCTGGTGACTTCTCCATTCTCATTCAGTTTATTCCTGAATATCCATTTTGTACTGATGAAATCCTTGTCATCTGGTCTCAGTACAAGTGTCCATGTATTTTTTTTTCTCTATCTTCTCAATCTCTTCATTCATAGCACTAATCCATTCATCATTATCAAGTGCAGCATTGAAATATTTTTTCTCATAATCACAAATAAGACATCTTGTATTTAGAGACTTACTTCTGGTTCTCATACTAGCCTTCTTGTCTCCAATGATCTGGTTCTGTGGATGGTTCTTTTTGACATACCTGGAAATTATAGGTTTAGATCTTTGTCTATCATATTGATCATCAGTTTGTCCTTCATTTTGTTATGCATCACTTTGTGTATCATTTTGAGCAATATCTTGATCGTCGATATTTGCAGTCTAATGCTTGGGTGCAATGATCTATTTCTCAAGAGCTCTACATTTTTGGTCGGGTAGAGTGTTAGGTTCTTCATTGTATACAAACCTTTTGTATTCCTTTGGTTCTTTTGTTCTTTCATTTTCATTCTCCTCTGCAAATTCATCTATCTTTACATTTGCACTTTCAACAAATTTGTTAGAGGCTTTATTGAGACATTTATAAGCCTTTCTCTTGGTGGAATACCCTAGAAATATCCCTTCATCACTCTTGGAGTCAATTTTTCCATTTCTATCATCTTTTAAGATATAACATTAACTACCAAAAAATTTTAAATAACTCACATTGGGTGTGTAACCATACCAAATCTTATAAGGTGTCTTCTTGGTGTGTTTCTTCAATTATACTCTATTCAATGTGTAAACAACAGTACTGACAGCTTCTCTCCAGAAGATTTGGGTGATTCCATTCTCTATCATCAGTGTCCTTGCAAAATCAACTATGGATATGTTCCTTCTTTCAGAAATTCCATTTTCATGTGGTGTTCTTGGTGCAGAGACCTGTCTTTTGATTCCATGCTAATTACAAAAGTTAGTGAATTCATCTGAAATAAATTCCCCTGCTCTATCTAATCTTAATCATTTCAATTCTTTACCACTTTGTTTCTCAACCATTTCCTTGTACCATTTAAACATCTTAAATGCTTCAGATTTATCTTTTAGAAACATAACTTTTATCATTCTAGAGTAATCATCAACAAAGAGCATAAAATATCTATCTCCATAATAACTCTTTGACCTCATAGGTCCACATAAATCAGTATGGACTAATTGTAGAATGGCATTAGATGTATGGGTTTTTATTTTGAAACTAGACTTTGTCATCTTATCTTTTTGACAATTCTTACACATGATATTGTTGGGCTTGGTCATCGTCGGTAAGCCTCTTACATTTCTCTTTTTTCTTATCTTTATCATGTTGTCAAAGTTCACATGACATAATATTTTGTGCCACAACCATATGTGTTCATTTCTATCCATTAAGAAAGTGGTGTTAGTATCATTAAGATAGAATAATTTGTTGGTTGTATTTCATCTTTTTGCTGCGGTGCCTTGTCCCTTGTCCAGCCCCTGCAAAGTTTTCAGGTTTTCATGCTTATACATTGCCAAAATTGTTAAAACCCTGCAAAAAACCCTAAGGCCTAATGTTAAACGATGCATTTTTGAAACCCTTAGCCATGTCTTTCTATTTCCTCGTTACCTTTTTCAAGTCACTTAAGGCATGTGCTATTTAATAGGTTAAGTCAGGTCGCTTGATCACGTGAATCAAAACGAATATGCCAAATGATCTCCTGACTTCGATTTTTCCTTGTGTCGCTTAGTCTCGTGAAAAAATAGAATATTCTATAAGTGTCTCCAGACTTAGCAATCTTCCTTTGGTCGGGTTGTCGCCTGATATTGTGTTATGAAGGTTTATAGAATGAATGGGACCCACCTCAGTCGGGTGATCGCATGAAGAAATGGCCAGTCAACGAAATGTCTTCCGACCTTGCGCCTTTCTTCATGTCGCGTAATCGCTGGATCAGAACAGTCAAATAGTTAAGGTTAACCTGCAGTCGCATGGTCTCGTGATTAAAAGATGGTTAAGAGATAACAGTCACGACCATGCAACTAACTGTTATATGTTATGTGATTTCCCTCAGTCGGGATGTCGCTAGAGTAGAAAGATGAGTCAGACTTCCAAGAATGCATAAAGTGGACGAAGTAATAGATGGCATCTGTCAGATTGCTATTGGTTGTCGGGAGGTCGCTTGATGAAAGAAATAGATCAAGCGATAAGGAGACTTAAGTCATTATACCCTCAGTCGTGAAGTCTCATGATATTTTAAGGGTATGTGAAAATGTATAGCGATCAAAAGACAACCGTTCAATGAAAAGGTGAAAGGATCTAACGGTGGTTGCGTTGTCTCATGATAAAAGTGCCCCAGGTAAAAAGTACCCCCGACTAAGCGATTAGGGTATGTCGCGAGGTCGCTGTAAACAGAAATGGGCACGTGCTTCAAGTTAAAGGTAAAGACACAGGATCTCCCGACTAAGCAACCAAAGAGATCATGAAAATAAGGACAATGGCTTGTCGCGTAGTCTGGAGAAGGATACTGAGTTAAGGTTAACCCCCCGCGACTAAGATTTTGTCACAGTCGCCTAATCGCCAGAAAGACTTGGGTTAAGCTAAGGTAAAGGATTACTGTTGTCGCCAAGTCTGAAGAGTAAACCGTGGTTAAGAGAAAATGCTCGCGACAAAGAGACCAACGGTTGGTCGCGAGGTCGCAGGACTTCGAATTTGAAATTTTGGTGGCAGATTTGGCACTGGAGAGTTCGTCCGCCATGATTTCTCTGTTCTCGTGTTTCAGGATTAATCAGAGAGGTTTCAATTGTAGAAGGCCGTGCACGGAGAGTCTGTTGATCCCAGAATTAGATTTGTTTCAATGTCGGTGAAGAAAGAAAGATTCAGAGGCATGGAAAAAGATGCAGAGTCCACTCAGAAGTTATTTCTCTCAGTTACAGCTGGCAAAGGCATGGTCATGGTAGAGGACTCATTAATGAGAAATTGAGCGGCA
>MU227219.1:78951-94997 GCA_018584345.1 Thuja plicata
AAACGAGGAAGGACCTTATCCAGTCCTTAGCAATTAGGCTTTTCTTGTCCCTGAATCAGTATTAGGAAGCATGGTGTTCAAGTAGTTATTTCAAGCACTGTGATTCATACAAGAAAAATCCCTAACATAAGTTACCTTTTGTCTTCTCACTAGTACCAATCAGATTTCCTGATTCATTTAAGATCTTTTCCTTCTTACTTTCAAATTCTACTCTATGACTTCAATTATTCAACTGAGAAACACTCAATAGATTATAATTCAATCCTTTCACCCAATAAGAATTTTCACATTTTATCAGGTTATCCAACATTATGGTTCCTCTACCTACAAGTGGACAAGGTGTGTCATTACCCATTCTTATTGATCCACCATTATAGTATTCAAAAGTCTCAAATTTTTGTTTGTCACTGTTCATGTGGTGAATGCAGCCACTATCTATGATCCAGACATCATTTTTACCAACTTTAGATATGAGTGCAATTTATACATACCTTTCTTCATCATCATCTAAATCATCTTTTACTACCACAAACACCATCTTGATGTCTTCATCAGATTCGGTGTCAGTATCATCATGTTTGCATTTAGCTAGGTAACTGGCCTTCTTTACTTTTGTCCTTGTAGTCTCGGGTATCTCTTCTTTCTGATTGTTGGTTTCTTCTGTAATCACTGCTGTCATACTTCTTTTCAAATGACCTATCATTACTTCTGTCATCTTTTCTTCTATTAGGGCATCTTGTAACAAAGTGTCCAATCTCTTTACAATTAAAACAAACAAGTGGTAATTTACCTTTGTATTTACCTTTGCCTCTTTGTATTCTTCTAGCCATAAGTGCTTCAATTTCATCAAGATATTCTTCTTCACTTTCACTATCACTATCTTTTCTCATAGTGTGTTTATGACTTGATTTACTTATTCTCAAACAAGATTTGAATGCAAACTCTATGTTTAGTAAGACACTATAATAAATTTATTCATCTCAAATGAAATTAGTCTTCCAATCAAACTGTCTAGAGTAACATTTCTATTTTCTACTTCTCTCCGTTATCGTATGGAAGATACTCTAATAGCATAAGTAGGTCGTAAGGTTCTTAGGATTTTACTTACCACTGTATCTTATTCTAGTACACCTCAAACTCCTTGGATAGAATTGACTACCTCTTTGATTCTTGTGTTGTACTATGTGATGTTTTCACCTTCTTTCATTTTGAGATCATCAATCTTTCCTCTAAGGCTTTCTCCCTTGGCTCTCAAAACATTCTTGTCACCACCATGTACAAGCATCAATTTTTCCCACATCTACTTTGCAGTCTTGCAGGTTTTGACATCTTCAAATTCAGCATTGGAGAGTGAGGAAGGAAGCTCTATCATCACTAGAAACCCTATTAGGGGAAAAACCACTGGGACAGGTACCCTAAATTTTCACTCTTTTGAAGTGATGTCGGTTAAGATCCAACCCTGTTAAAGGTTACAAACACACTATTAGGTGTGACCTTGTTAGAGGATTTAAAAGATAGTTTGTCACATAGTATCTAGCATCTAATGCTACCATCCTTGATCAAACACTCACTTGACCTGTCAATAGGTATCGGGCATATCTAGTGCTACTTTCTATGATCAAACTTTGTTTGATACTCCTTGGGATATATCTCAATTACAAAAGAATTTTAAGTCTTACTCAGTTAAGAGACTTGATCCTTCAATGGTTAAACTGAAACACTAAATGATATGTTATGCATACAACTTGAATTGCAAACTTTTAGATCTATTGTAAGTGCATTACCTCTCTGATCAATATAATCAATTTTATACCTTTTCTCCACACTTTTCTACTATTTGATGATGCCTCACTATTTTTCAGTGTCTGCAAAATCTAGCTCTTTCCTCAGCTTGTTGATCAGGTCTAAATGAAGACTTTATTCTCCTTCAAAATCTCTTTAGAATCTTACCTCTTTTCTTCTCACCCCACACCCTTCGTAATGAATTGGGTTTGTCTCTTTATAGACATGTTTCACTATTTCTTGGCTTTCTTGATTCTTGGCATGATCCACAATTCTCGCTAATTAAATTTAAAGAAAACTCTAGGTTTATCTCAAAGAGATCTTCTTGCCAACTGGACGAAGAAACTTTAAATCCATTACTTATCCTCGGCTTTATCTGGTTGATTAAAACAATGATCAGTATTATTTAGGTTTATTTATAGCTCTTGACATCTAAGCATTTTTGTTGGCAAGTTGACTTCCTGAGGATGCATGACTTGTTTTGTGTTGTCATCATGGCAACAAAGTCATAATAAGTATCTGTCAAAGTAAACTTAGAAGATAATATGAGTAAGTATGGAAAATAGGATAGACAAAGTTATACAATGATCAACACATTAGCACATGTGCGAGAGACTGAATCAGAGTATGCGTGTTCATATATATGTTCTATGTTTCATGTACATACTAAGTCCTGACACGCATGGTACAACATGACAGTACGAAGAAGTTATAGACAGATTAATACACCAGCAGTCCAGACGACAAAGCATGAAATCCGACTAGTATTTTGATTAGCGTATATTATTTTGTTATGTAAAGGCCAAGCGCCTATGATAGTATGTTTGTAATGATGTAATTAGTAATGTTTTAAACATGCTTAAGCCAATTTTTTTGGAAGTGTTGTGTATTATGTTTTTAGGGCCGACTATAGTCTTGTTTTGAGTTGCATCTATTCGGGCATGAACATATAAGTATGTAATGTAAGGTTATGTTACAAGTGTTGAAGAATATGAATGAGAAAGATATACAAGAGCAGTATGATAAATTCAGTATGAGATAAAGCTCTTTAAGAGAGTAAGAGCATTCCCGCATACACAGAACTGATAAGACAGAAGTGTCATTACAGCAGTTCACTTTTGATATAGCATATATCAACTATCAGAAGGTTGTAGCCTTAACCTTATTGGGCAGTGAGCTTAGGCAGTGAGCCAAACACCTTTAATAGGGTTTTGTAATAGACTCCTAATAGGGTCATTGTACTTGGATTGTAAAGACTGCTCCTAACAGGGAAAAGGAACTTTAATAGGGTCATTATACTAGTGCAATATTTGTGGGTACTAATTCCCACTGGGTTTTTCCTCTGATCAAGGTTTCCCCATAAACATATCATGTGTTATGTGTTCTTATATTGAGCTTCATTGGATGTATGTTTGATTTATGTTTAAGTTGCTGAAATATAATAAATAGACAAATACTGATTCACCCCCCCTCTCAATGTTTCTAACAATTGATATCAGAGCTCTAGTCCTCTGAAAGAAAGTTTAACCACTTGAGGAGATCATGGACTCAGCAGAAGAAAAATATTTGAAAAAGAATCTTGAAGCAGCTCTTGAAGATCTTGACAGATCTGAAAAAGAAAATGAAGAACTTAGACTGAAAATTGATGGCTCACAAATGCTTATCAAGAAATTGAGAAAAGATTTGAAAGATTGTTCTACAAGTGATTTAGGGAAAATGGTCAGAAAGATGAATGAAGAGAACATGTCTCTGAAAGATAAAATTGAAAATCTAGATGAATAGCTAACTGACAGTCAAATTGCTAGTGAAGAATAGATCAAAGAAAGCAAACAATTAGAAGATGAACTTTTGCAAGAAAACATGAAAGTCTTGGAATTGGAGAACATAAAGAAAAAGATGGAATCTGAATTAATAGAAGAAAAGGATAAGATTGATAAACTCCACACAGGTTCTAATTCACTTCAATCTCAGCTCAATGCACAAAAGCTAAAAGGCAACACTACTAGTCTTGGTTATAGTGTAGCACAAGTTGAAATCAATTCATTAGAAGAAAGAAAGAAAGAAAACACATGAAGCACCTTTAGAAGAAAATAAATTTGAAAATGTTGCAGAGATTAAAATAGATCCACCTAAAGGAGAAATCAAGCAAGTTAACAGAACTTGTTATGCATGTAATAAACATGGTCATTTGGCAAGAGATTACAAAGAGGTAAGACCTTTCAATGGTTATTGTTACTCCTATAATAAGTTTGGTCACAGGGCTATACATTGCAGAACAAATCAAAGAAATTAGTCACAGCAGAATTAGAGAAAAATGAATCAAAACAATCAGAGAAATCAACCTCAAATAAATTTGCAGAACATTACATGTCAGATATGTAACTACAATGGACACACAACAAAGCAGTGCAACATGATGAACAAGAACATAAAACCTCCTATCATTTGTCACACATGTGGAAAGGCTGGACACATCTGAAGGTTTTGTAGATCCAGAACTCAAAAACAAGAGGATCCTAAGAAATCACTATTTGAAGAAGAAGGAGAAGTCAAGTTTGTTCAAGAAAAATAAGATTCAAGAAAAATTTGGGTTGAAGTAAAGAAGGAAAATGATCTTGACAAAGTAGTTGATGCATCCATAGTGGACGCATCCTCTATTTCTGGTTGAATAGACCTTCTTGGTCTTAGGGGGAGCTATTCTAGCTCAGAACCCCTGTGTGGCTAGTATACTCATGTCTGAGTATGCACCTATAGATTCATGCTTATGATCACATGATATAGCAGTATGCATACACACATTGTCTATAATGCATTTAGAACAAAGTTTTAAACACTGTGAAAACTGCATACGGTTGCAAACATTAAATGCAATAACTTTTATAAAAAAGGTGTAATTGTTTGATCTTCTTCACATTTGCATTTGAGATCATATAATTTAGAGAGCACAAGAGCACTAAGCATCAAAGCAAAGAAGCATAATAGATTTGGTGGTTAAGAAGTTAGAACGGAACCTTAGCAGTCACGCCATTTTGAATTTTCGTGAAACCCTATTTAATCAATCATCAAGTAAGTATGACAACTCCAGTAGTATTTGACATTGCTGAGAGGAATAGATTTGTATTTAAGAGGCATCCATTTAAATCCATATTGGATGATGTGGAAGGACCTTTCTCCAAAACTTTGTTAGGAGTCGTTTATGTAGAAGAAATCCGCACATACATTTATTATAAGGAAACAATTGGAGATAATATTATAGCCACTCTCATGGCTTCGATGATGAAATGAGATTATTCATTCAAGGATGAATATGTGCACCTCATAGACAACCCTATCTTTGAGTATTCAAATGCACATGAATTCTACAAACTAGAATAGGTTAAAATCTTGTTGATCAGGATTCATGATGACCTCTACTGGATTGGTGAAGTTCCCATCCATATTATTGTAGACCTAATCCATAACATGACTAGACTTCCTAATATTGGACCAGTTCTTCCTACTAGAAAAGATGTCATGAAACAGGTTGATAAAGCATGCCTATCCAGAAGTGACAGGTGCGGTATGACAGTTGATCCTATCAAGGAAGAAGACATAAAGCTTCTAACTATGATCCTTAGTTACAAGTTCCAGAAAGAAAGTAGATTGAATAGTGTCTCTGCAGCAACTGTTCTAGTAGCTATCAGAATGGTGAAGGATAACACTCAATAAAATCTATGTGAGATATTGTGCACTCAATTGATTGACAACATTCAATTTATCAAGCATGACAAGAGCAAGACATTTAGGTTTGGGTCTTTGATCATCTATCTATACTTCCATATTGTTGGCATGGTTGCAAATCTTTACCTAGATAGAAGAAAACCTACAATGTCTTAGATTTAACTTAAATCCACATCAGAGAGTAGTGAAAAAGATGGCATGGACATGGATATCAAAACTTTCAGGATGAAGATGCAGAAGAGGTTCAGGATACCTAAGAAGATTGTTGAAAAGTATAAGGAAACCATATGCTTCATGGTAGAGACTGATTGCACTTGCATGGAGGCAGTTGAGCCTAGAACTAAATGGATTCATCCACTTGGGTATGAAGTGGAGGAAAATGTATTGGAAAGATATGCACAGGTTCTTTTGTCTGCACCCAAAGATCCCAATGAGCCTAGATGGGCCACTTACAGAGAGAAGACTAATGCAGTTGATTTTGTATTATATAGTGCTGATAACAAAAGAAAGGCATCTAAGATCACATCTAGCATTCTAAAAGTTCATGGTGTCACTCAAGAAGATCTTCACAAAGCTAGAGAATCCAAGATAGCTAAAGAACTTGAGAAGACTGATGACATCCAGAAGAAGAAGAAAGTAGAGAGCACCTCTGCGCCCTCTACCACCATTGACCTAGACTCATCTCCACTTTCTATACCAAGCAAGAACTCTAGAGGAAGGAAGAAAGCGTCCACAAATCACCCATACTCAAGGAACACATAGAGCACAACAAGGAACACTCAAGCTCCTCCTGAGGTAGGATTTAGACCTAGTCTAAATGTCTTGAAGAACAAGATTGTTAATGAAGGTAGACTAGACACACTTGCTAAGGTTTATGATAAGTATCAAGAGATAGATAAAACTGAGATACATTTTATGATCAGCTCTCACATGATTAAGTTTAAGAAGCCAGTTCTTGAACTTAAGACAGTGATACCTGATAAGTTATGGAACATACTAGAATTTATGAATAGACATGCAATTGAGAAAGACATGAGGATAAGAGAAGAAACATTGGATAATCTTCTCCCTTTGTGCTCACATGATGAGAAGGCAATTCTATTAGATCTGGTGAAGCCTCATCTCATAAACAAGACAAGGACTCTTTAGATTATGAACAAAGAGTATGAGTATATAGGAAAAGAAAAAAAAAAGGAATTTGCACAAGTTTTTATGGATAGACACATGTATCCATCAATGGTGCCCACAACTATGGAAACTCCAGCTCCTCCCAAATAGGTTACAGAACCAGTGATTCAAAATACACCTATGACAGGTCCACAGGTTTCAGTGCCCTCAGTGTCAATAACTACTGATACATAAAAAGACTTAGAAGATACTATAGTGGTTGATAATATCAAGATATCCATGACAACATCTGACAATGACATGGACAAAGTTGATAAAGCATTTTTAAGTACTGAAGAGATGTGCACTGATGATACATTTGTACAGTAGGATGAAGTTCCCTCCAATGATCCAATAGACTTGAATAAAGAGAAAGACACTCAAGATGATGAGACACCAGTCAAGGAGATACTATTAAAGAGTGAATGCATGGATACTAGTCAAAATACTATATTCACTCCATCTACTTCATTGTTGTCAAGGTTAACTCCTGATTCAACAAGTCTAGATGCACGGGGAGAAGAAAACTTAATAAAGATCAGAATGCTAGCTATGGAAAAGGAAAATGAAAAATAGGTTATGAGGAACCCTCTTGTCTTGGAATCAGTAAACATATTGAATGATTTAGTACCTACAGACAAGAAAGTAGCCAAAATTCAATCAGTTGAAGATGTTGACTGCATTCTAACAAGCTTCAAAGCACACTTTACAAACCTAGTAGACTCTGCTACTAGAATTGCAAAAGATGAATATAAAAAGGAGAGATTGAATGAATTGGTAAAGAATTTTACCTTAGACTTAAAACCTTTAAGGATTGGGCAATCCATATTGAAATAATTAGCAGCTAAGGGTAAGAAGGTTATAGAAAACTGAATGGACAGAGTGAAGTTCACCTCTGAACATATCAAAAAGATAGAAGAGGCAGAGATCATGGTGGATAGTATTAGAAAATTAGTTGAGGCATCCTCACAAGACATGAACATATGTAACAATGTCTATCAAGGTCAGTTGGACAAAATTGGAAAGGCTAAGTTGGAGATCAGTAAGATAAGATTTAGACAGACTCAATTAAGAAATGCAATTGCGCCCTCTCTAGCAGTTCTGAAAGAAAACATCAAACAGATTGATGCCACCATTGTGACATATGATCAAGGTCCCTACATGGATTTGATGAAGATGGAGAATTTGACATATGCCTTATGCGCACATCTTCGGACAGTTGATGCAATGAAGGTATTCTGGAAGAAAGAGATCTAATCTCTTCAGATTGTGTACCCAGATGTTTACATGGAGTAAGTATCTAGAAGAATTACAAGTTTTGTACACCTTTGTCATTAATGTCAAAGGGGGATTAATAGAGAATGTGTATATATGGGGAGAATTATATGTATATATTAAAAGATGCTATGATAGACAATTTTTTGTGATTAAGTCATTTTGAGAAACTTGGCCACATTCCTTTGTTGCCATAAATGACAAAGGGGGAGATTGTTGGAAAGTTGACTTCCTGAGGATGCATGACTTGTTTTGTGTTTTCATCATGGAAAAAAAGTCATATTAAGTATCTGTCAAAGTAAACTTAGAAGATAAAATGACAAAGTATGGAAAACAGGATAAACAGAGCTATACAATGATCAACACATTAGTGCACGTGTGAGAGACTAAATCAGAGTATGCACATTTAGATATATGTTCTATGTTTCATGTACATACTAAGTCTAGACACGCATGGTATGGCATGATAGTACATAGAAGTTACAGACAGATCAATACACCAGTAGTCCAAAAGACAGAGCATGAAATCCAACTAGTATTTTTATCAACGTATATTATTTTGTTATGTAAAGGCCAAGCGCCTATGATAGTATGTTTGTAATGATGTAATTAGTAATTTTGTAAACATGCTTAAGCCAATTTGTTTGGAAGCATTGTGTATTATGTTTTTAGGGCCGACTATAGTCTTGTTTTGAGTCGCATCTATTCGGGCATGAACATATAAGTATGTAATGTAAGGTTATGTTACAAGTGTTGAAGAATATGAATGAGAAAGATATACAAGAGCAGTATGATAAAGTGAGTATGAGATAAATCTCTTTAAGAGAGTAAGAGCATTCACGCATACACAGAACTATTCAGACAGTAGTGTCATTACAATAGTTCACTTTTGATATAGTGTATATCAACTATCAGAAGGTTGTAGCCTTCACCTTATTGGGTAGTGAGTTCAGGCAGTGAGCCAAACACCTTTAACAAGGTTTTGTAATAAACTCCTAACAGGGTCATTGTACCTGGATTGTAAAGACTACTCCTAACAGGGCAAAGGAACTTTAACAGGTTCATTATACTAGTGCAATATTTGTGGGTACTAATTCCCACCAGGGTTTTCCTCTGATCAAGGTTTCCCCATAAACATATCATGTGTTATGTGTTCTTATATTGAGCTTCATTGGATGTATTTTTTATTTATGTTTAAGTTTCTGAAATATAATAAATAGACAAACACTGATTCACCCCCCCCCTCTTAGGGTTTCTAACAATTTTGTCATTTCTAAACTGTCTATTATGTCAGTCAACACTCCAGTTAGTCATCGGTGATAACTGACTATTCTGTCGGTGTGACTTTAGTTGTCACAGGGATCTTTGTCGTTGTCTTTTCCATTAGGTTACTCTATGCTTTGCTCGTCAAGAAACATTGTGACTCTTATCATTGGTAATGCTGTGCATTTTCTCGTCGGGTAACACTGTGACTTTTCTCTTTTACTCTGACCGTCAGTGTATACAGTCACTTTATGAATATTTGACTTATATGCATTACTGATATCATTGTCTTTGATTCATCGATTCTTTGAAGTCTTTAGAAGTATGTCCATGACCATATAGATTATATCAAGTTGACATCAATGACAATACAATACATTAACTGATTTAATTCCTTTCATGATCATCAACTTAACATCTTCAAACATTCAATCAGTTATAGTTCATCACAATGATGTTTCCATTAGAATCTTTAATTGTCTTGTCTTCTAAATTGAAGTGCTTGGCGCATTCCACAATTAGCTCAGAATGTTGAAAGGCTGGAAGAAATCCAACTGCAGCCACAATCCCATTGTTTACAATCTAGGTGGCCAAATGGGTTGGTTGGTGATATTTATATCCAAACATCCTTCTATGAAACTTTGTCATGTCCAAGCCTTCGAGGCTAGTGTCTCCAATCTTTGCCCACTTTGAAACAATCTTGGATTATGGGAAAAACTCCTTTGTTCATTCTCTATTTGATGCTTCCTTGTCATGCTTGTTCCTCTTGGCTCTGCCATTCCTGCAAAACAAAAAATAAAACAAATATAATAATTGTGTAGGAGAAAAAAAAATAGACCAAATTTTTAAGGAGGAAATTCTGAAAATCTGACAAATTCTTCATCCCTTTCTCTAGAATTAGATTTTCTCTCCACTGTACGAAATCATGTTTTTTCACTAACTTACTGAAAAATTCCTCCAAAACTTTAATTTTTAATTCTTCACGCCTTTCAAAAATAGTGAACTTCCTCTTGCTTGGAAATTTTCTCTCTCCGCAAGAATCTTGCTCAACTTTTGATAAAACCTTCACTCGAATCCTCTCGATTCCTCAAAATCTCCCATCAACCTATTTTCTCAAACTTTGTGTGATGAAAAAATGAGAGAGAGTCTTCATATATATACTAAAACCTAGAAAATCTACCTTTAAAAATGGGAGATAAATTTAGGAAACTGCTAACTTAGGCAAAGATTCTTTCCCATAAATGCCACTTGTCTCTACTTCTCTCCATTTTTGAAAAAACTTGCCAATTCCATCACTTTTACTTCATGAGGAAGTTTCGATTTTATCCATCCTTTAGATTTTTTTTATTTTAAATATTGAAAAAGAATAAATTCCAATATTTAATGTTTTAAATATCAATTCAAAAAAGTGATTTATTTCCACTTTAAATCTTCCAAATTTCATAATAAACTTGTCGCTTTTTCGTTTCAAAATTATATATAGATAATTTATCATCTTTATTGCTTTTTTTATTTTTCTGAATGTTTATTAATTAAATATTAAATAAATCAATATTTAATTAATATTAAATTTAAATAAAAAAACTCCTTTTGTTTCCAATTTCAAGTTTTCAAAATCTTGGGCCTTTTGTTTTTTAATTTTAAAAATCCAGAGTTTTCAGAATTCTCCACGGTTTCTGCTTTTTCAACTTTCTGACTTTTTCCAAAATTTTGGATTTTTCATTTTTTTTACCATGTTTTAAAATTTTCCAAGAATTTCCATTTCTGAACTTTTAAAATTTTCCAATTTTTTGGATTTTTTCAGAATTCCCATATTTCATGATGCCGAATTTTTTTAAAATTTTCTCCGATTTCTGAGATTTTGGAAATTTTAAAGATTTCTAATTGTTTTGAATTTCTTCCAAGATTCCTAATTTTCATCTTTTCCACTTCCATTTTTTGAGATTTCCATGTTTGTCGAAACTTTCTAAGTTTTCAATTTTTTCAAGTTTCAATATTTTCACTTTTACCTTTTTCAATTTTTTTTTTTAAAATTGAGTCCTCCAAGATTCTTTCAATCTCTAGAATTTCTCACATTGAGGAAGTGGAGGATTTTTTTATTTCAGCTGACTATATCCATCACTTGCATTGAAACATGCTCCAACATTCCTGGAGGTGGGATTTAGTAGCGTTGATGTATTTTCAAAAATTTCTTCACATCCTTCATTCCCCGACTTGGGAGAAAACGTGCTCCGCATTTTGGTGGGGTAGTCATAGATTATTTTCTTCTTTGTGGAATTCCTTGACATACTAAAAAGTGCACACGCTTTCATTGTTGAGCGAGAATTGGGAGTAGTAAAGGATTTTCTATTGTGTTGACTATCACTCACATCCATTTATTTGCGCTTCATACTTCATGGGAGCAGGACTTGATGCTGGTGATGGATTTTTAAAAATCTCCTCACATCCTTCATTCCTTGACTTGGGAGAAAACACACTCCTTCTTTCTCATGGGTGGGGTTTTCTCTTCATTGTGGATTTTCTTTGAAGTTGACTATCCCTCACATCCGGTGAATTGCGTGTCATACTTCATTGGTGGCATTTTGGAGTGGTAAGGGTTTTTCTTCCTTGGCGGGGATTCCATATTGAGCGTGTTTAATGATACCCAGAAGCTTTTCCTTCATTGTATTCATTCCCTACTATGGATTCTTGTATTAAATTTATTTTTAAGAGAGAAGTCTCTAGAGTTACAAGGGTGGACCTTCCACCAGGTATATATGTAGTGGGCAATGGCATCTTCTTTGGATAGATGAGAAAATTTTTGTTTCCTTTTGAATCCACGATGTGACCAGTAATACAGATTGAACAAAGATGCAGGAAGTCTTCCATTGGAAAATGAGGGAATGCTTTCTTGTGGATCTAGTGGTCCATGGTACTTGACACATTTTCATGCCAAAATATGCTCCCAAAGATCCCAGAGAAGACTTCACATTAATCTATTGTGCATCTCTCTGTCTGAGGGATGGATTTGGATATGGACTTGAGGAGCTTGTGTCTCCATTCTTCTTTGGAATTCATAGGAATTTCTAGCACTATTTTCTTGATATGCTCACCATTTGAAATTGGCATTAGTGGAAGCATGAGCTTCATGAATGCAAAAGTTGTGACCTTGAAAAATATTGATGAATTTTTGCAGACTAAAGAAGCAACATTATGAACTGATATATAGCCTCCTTGTAGTACCATATGAATTGCAAGGCCCCCAACACAGTGTACAATCACATGGACCTTAATATCAGACCTGTGTATCTCTCTAATCCTTTCCATGTCTGCTGGGATATCAAACCTAACAATGTCCTTAATTGTGAATTTGTAGGAATATAGAGTGTGTAAACAATTTGTAACAACCATGTTTCATAGACTTCATCAAGTAAAGTTTAGACTTAAATCCATGGGATCAGTAGTGTTTCTTCTCTCGTCATTCTTTTGAGAGCTTCCATAGTAAACCATCTATCATCAAGTCTAGCTTTCTCGAGCTGCTGAGTATGTGTCAAGCATATTTAGTGGGTGCCTTGGAATTCATGATCATTTATAATTTCTCTAACTCATGCCAATTCATGTTGAGGGCTCTTGAGGGCTATTGGTAAATGTTCTTGCATTAGATTCCCTTTTCCATGCAAATCAATGCTAGAGCATTGTAGAGGGCTATTGGTGGACATTCAACTTTTTTTTTCACCTCTAAACTACGTTGGAGCATGGTGAGAGCCTAGTAATGGATTAAAAAAACTCCTTAATTCTCTCAAAACTGTGGTGGACATGTTTTCTTCAATCTATATGCCACCAAATGCATGGGTGTTGGGGTTTAATCCCTGATACTTAACCATTTCTAGATGCCTTTTAGACTATTTGTTT
The DNA here is from genome assembly GCA_018584345.1 of Thuja plicata. NCBI lineage: Eukaryota > Viridiplantae > Streptophyta > Pinopsida > Cupressales > Cupressaceae > Thuja > Thuja plicata. The sequence continues at coordinate 92,050 of MU227219.1, forward strand.
GTGGTGATTTTTAAAATTGCTTTTCATCATAAACTTGACATGAAAAAAGAGAGGCATCACAAAGACTTGACATTTACTGGCTTCCCTCAAGGAATTGCACTTGAAATTTAAAACTAGGGAGTAGTTTGAGATTCTGAAAGTCAAGGAATCGAAAGAGGGTCAAAACTAACCCATACTGACCACCTCTTAAAAGGAACAAAATGAAACTTCAAGAGATTGAAACTAGAGCTACTAGGATGACGTAAAACCAAAAAGAGCCAAGCAAACAAAATAGGCAAGGGGTCCTATCTCCGATGGGCAGTGTGTGAAATGGTCACAATAGTACTCAGATTAGTTTTAGTGATGAAAGGTATAGAGCCATAAATTTCAATCATATCCATGGTTTCCCAAATGTTATACTACCTAGGGTTAGAGATAAATGGCAAAATTTTAGTGGCTCAAAGTTTGAATCAATAGACTTGAAAGATTCTAAGGTTGAGTTTGAAGATTTGATTATGAAGTTGTTTGTGCAATCCTTAAAAGTTGATCTTAGGGATTATTTCTCTATTTTGTTTCTATATTCTATCATCTCATGAGATGAGCTCAAATATTATTTCATTGAGCAATATGGTGAGGATATTTCTAAGAGTTTGATTTTCAGTGGTTTTACAGACATCCATATTGATAAATGAGAGTTAGTTTTAATATTCAACCATGGATTTATGAGGGAAATTAAGAATATTCCTAAAATAATGATAACTAATGATGGATTATCTTTATTCTACTAGGGTGCATTTGACGACAAGATGAGATACTAATTGAGAAATGCAAATTCACAAAAAATTCACCAAGGTTTTCAAGTGACACTAGACCTACAAAGGGTGTTTGAACTTAGAATAAAAAGGATATATAATCCAAAAAATATGGGTTCTCATAAAATTATGTGTGGTATTGAGAAAAGGACAGCCACAAGTTTTATTTATAATTTTCAGAACAATCATTAGTATGCTGCCCAAATTTTTTCCTCGTTTCATGGTATTGGTAATGGTCCTTCTAATATGAAATTAGAGTCATATAATGATGCAATATACATGAAGATAGTGAATACATTTCATAATATTGTCATACCTCATGGTCCTACTCAAAATTTTTATATGAGCAGTGACCTATCATTCATCTACCTAGAAGAATTGTATCAAATGAACATGGTCTTTCTATCCTTAATCAAGTATCATTCACTAGTTCAATTTAGACCAACTCTCAAACTTTTAATCGGTAGTGTCTATGTATTTCTTTGAATCTATACTACATGTCCAATCTCTGATTGGCTATAAACCAAAGAAGCTTGTAAATTATGAAGGTATTTCACCTGCAAATTTTCATGGGTAGTAATGTGGTGATGGTGGTGCAAGTGAAATGATGTATTCATTTGAGTATAGACAGTAGATAAGTGATGATGTTAATAATTTATATGAAAGTGTTCATGTGTATACAAATGATTATGTTAATCAGGAGTATGCAAGTGTTGATAGCTTATTCAAAATGATTTTGATGCTTATGATCCTCCTTGTTTGTATTCATCTAATGAATTCAGTCAAGATCTATGTTGTCCCCCTGTACAAAGTGATATTTGAAAATAATATTTTGAATCATTTTCTTCATTTGAGAATTATGGTGATTTGATTAGTGTTTAAGGCCTTAGTGTCGATGAATAAAAATTTCTTGAGTCACATCATGCTATCCCAAGTTATGAAACTAATTATAGTGAATACTATTTTTCTATTCAAAATGATTTCAATGAGATGGTGATGGATTTATTCATCACAGATGAAGATGATATTGATATGAAAATGTTTGGTAGTGTATGTTCATTGATGAATTGTTAAAATGTGTGCCATGTTGATAACATGGATCAAGATTCAATATCAATATCAAGGGGATGTTTTAGTGATCTTGAAAATTATTTAAGTTATGACTTTTCAGATTTAAAGCTAGACATGTGAGTTGATCAAATAGCTAGAGTGATTCTAAATATGGTTTCTATATTGTTGATTTTTGTGCCATGGAGGAGGATCATAGTTATGAGTCTAAATAGACAAGTATTGATGATGATATGAAGAAGTTATTTGATCATGAAAAAATTAGTGTTGTTGATGAAATAATTTTCAACCATGGTTTAGATTGGAAAAATGCTCATGATGATAAAGGTTTGTATAAAGATATGTATGATGAATTATTTTTAGAACTACACAAACCTACATTTGATTATTTTCAGGAAAGGACAGCCTATGAGTTAGACTAAAAATATGATTAGACACTTGAAACAAAGATGGATAGGTTTTTATTTAATGTGAGTTGATAATATGAATCATGGTTATAATATGAATAACATTCTAGTGTTTCTTATGATGTGGACATGCCATCCAAGGAAATAAAAGTTGATAATGTTAATAAAAATCTCTATAGAAGAAACTCAAATCAGAAAGATTATCATCATAATGATGACTACGGGGGAATCCCCTCAAATTTTTTTGAGCCACATCTTGAATTTTTTCATTTGGAAATGGATGACGGCTATAAAATCACATCAATTTTTTTGTTTAATCCGTACATGTTTTTATTTTTCCAAGAAGGGGATATCAATGATGTTGATATCTTGTATTCAAATAAAGTTGAAAATGATGAACATGTGGAGGATTTTGAATATCTTGACGAGTGTTGTTATAAACATGATAAGATGTTGACTTATAATGAGCCAACATATGGGTTCTTTTCTTTTGGTATGTTTTCTCACTCTTGGCTTAGTTTGTAGCAGTGTTACAATCATGAGTACATTATAAATTTGTGAGGCCTCACCCCGACCCACCATAGCATTACTGATTCATTCACACTTTGATACTTTATAATTTGGTATATTGACACACTTTTTTTTATTATCCTGACAGAGACTCGAGATACTAGGTTATGAT
>MU227219.1:98376-116111 GCA_018584345.1 Thuja plicata
AATGAAATTTTGATAATTGAATTATGTCGTCATGCATTTTCATAGGGTTAGAGGTCAATGCAAATTGATAATCAAGATCAACATTATATTTATCAACGAATTTTAAGGGTTATAGTTTTGGAAAAAAATTGTATAGTAAGGTGGAATAGTGATAGGGAAATAAGGTTAGAGTTGGTTTTGTTTATTGAATCCTTATTTAGTAGTTAATGGATTGATAGTAAATGGGGTCCCGAATTGATCTATTATGTTGTAACTAGATTAGGAAACATCATGACTCCATAGACCACCTATTTCAACGTAGGACCTCTCATAACAGAGTATCATCCTGACAATTATTCAAATATTAAAACTTGAACCTAGGGCTAATCATCCAATCCAATTATTCACATAATCTGTATGGCTAGTTACTGTTCTAACTTACCTCTATTCATCCCTGTTAGTGGCTTGCACGAGCGTTTAAAAAAAAAAAATTGTATGTGTGTTTTGCCCTAGTTTTGGGCATGACAAAATTTCCAAACTAATAGTAAGATCAGATTTGATGTTGTGACTCTTATCTTAGTTTGAAAAAATATGTGAATGATGAGTACATAGTGGATTCATAAACTAATAGTAAGATCAGGTTTGATGTTACCTATTGTATGGTAGACTATCAATTCTTCCATCTTTTAGTGGTGTTGAATGAAATGTTTATGATACATGATTGTGGTATAGGCGATGACGAATACCACATTGAACATTAATATTTATTGTATTATGTATTTACATAATGTATTTTAGGTTTTAGTGTATTCCTATATGTGTTGGAATCATTTGTCATTGCACCAAAAGCTTTAACTCTTAATGCCCAATACAAATGCCATATTTAACCCAACACACAGGAGGTGGTTAAGCCTTATCACAAATCTCAAAGGAGGTGTTGACTACCAAGTCAAAAAAATCTCCCCCTCAACACTGATTGAGCCTTCGACACCCACTGAAGAGAGACTCAAACCTGTGACCCAAGGATTTGATACCAATTGTTTGAATCATTTTTCATTGCACCGAAAGCTCGATTTCTCATAACCAATACAAATGCCAACTTTAACCCAACACATGGGAGGTGGTTAAGCCATGTCATGATCCTCTAAGAAGGTGTTGACCACCAAGTCAACAATAGTATGTGCATGATTTTCTTATGCCAATAAATGCTAAGTGTGATCAGAATGATAAAAAGAATGAATGGATGAATGGCATGAGTTACAATGATTATGGTCGAATCCATTTTAGTGTTTTATTTCAATTAGATCATGCAATTATGGGATGAGAATCAGGCACATGAAAAAGGTAGATATTGCTTTTTTTTATTTGATTACCTAAGAACACCAAGCGAAGTATAGGTCTAATATATAGGGTAGAGCTATAAATCATGAATCTGATGGAATGACACATTTGGTATAAATATCCCATAGATCTAGAGTCTTTCTATGCCCATATGGGGCATACATCCATAACTAAAGCCATTGTTGGAACCTTCAAACTCGAAAGGAATTTAAAGTGATTTTACTATGACACCTAAGTGCACCCTTGTGAAATTTTTTCTAAGTGGCCTAGTTTGAGAGCTAATAATTTCATTTCTATTGATTTTCATGAGAAATTTCTTTGGCAGCATGTTATTTTATATCATTAAGTGTGCTTTTATACTTTTAGTTTCCCACAAATAGTTTGGATGAGTCTTCAAGTACCCAATTTGAGTCCCCAACAGATATTTGCATTCCACACTTTCTCATATTTAACAAAGTAGGAAACTTTCAAGGCCTGCATTTTTCATCTAGTTGATTGTCATTGAAAAAAGAGTGTTCCCCTATATTTTCAGCATATCAGAGAATCCACATATCTATTTTTAGACCCTAGCAAATTTGTTTGACACTTTTTTGAGACCAAAGAAAATGGAATTTATTGTCTTTTAATCTACACATTGATAGGTCACCAAGAGGGCCAACATTGCATATTAAAGTTTTGATGCAAGTTGATAATGTTGAAGAAAATTATTCAATTGTGTATTGTCATTGATGTTACAGATGTATATACACTTATGTATTGATGTTACACAAATGTGTACATTCAGAATGAGCACAGTTGGTGAATGGAAAGAGTTTTTAGTGTTGACCGAGATCAGTCAGGTATTGAAGATGTTTAGTGTTGACCGAGTCACTCGCGTAATTCAGTCATGGTCGGGCATTAAAGAAACTCAGTGTTAACTGAGTTGATTATTCAGTGTTAGCCGACTAACAATGGTTTGTATTCTATAATTTATTGGTTATATGAGGCCGATTAAATTATGATTTATTACTTATTTAGAAGTATATTCAAGATGACTTGATAGGGCTTATCATATATATGAAAGGTCAAGTTTGGATTGAATAAGAGTGTATGAAAAGTTGAAGATAAGAAGTGTGGAATTCTGTGATATGAAGAGTGAAGGAAAAATCAGATGGGATTCTGATTGAGTATAGAAAACTCAAAGCTGAAATAGAATATTTGATGAGAAAGGATCCAGTTATAATTAGAATAGAGATCTGAATCAGCATAGACAATTTCTTACATATAAAGGTCAATTAATTTTTACTTTCTAACAATTGTAGCAGTGATCTCAAATCTCTTAACAGAGTAGACTTAACAGTCTTTTTTTAAATCGTCTCACAAGGTAGCATTTCTATGTTGAAGTGCTAAAGACCTCTAACAAGGCCACTCCTCACAAGGTGATTTAAATCCTCTAATAGGGTCACACCTAATAGTGTGTTTTTGTAACCTTTAATAGGGTTGACTCCTAATAGGGCTCACTTCAGGAGAGTAAAAATAGTAAGTAGTTACATTGGTGGTTTTTCCCATATTGGGTTTCCATGTTAAATCGTAGTGTCACCTTTGTATATGTTATTCATTTCATGCTTTAAGTTTCCACACTTAATCAATAAAGTATAATTGCGTTGGATATCATAAAGATTGCTTTGACACCCGAGTTACTGAAGAATATCTTAATTGACCGAGAAATAGTGTTATATTGTTTAAGACATCTAAGGGACAAGGGATTTGTTTTGGAGTAACTGATTCACCCCTCCCCTCTCAGTTACTTATCTCATTTCCAAAAATTGGTATTAGAGCTGCAAGTGCTTTCAGAGAAGGTTTCAAGTCCTAAGCTAAAGATCAAAGATGTCTTACAGAAGGGAGATCCAAAAACTAAACAAAGATAACTTCCTTGCATGGAAAGAGCTAACGAAACTACATCTATCTACTATTGGACTTACTAGTTTGAAATTTTTGGATAGAAAATATGTGGAATCAACAGCAACTATGACTATGGAACAGATGATGGAATTGAAGATTCATAACATAATGATGATTGATAGAGCTTCTTCACTCAGCTACTCAAAATTTGATGAATTCAAGGACTGTTCTACAACCTATGATATGTGGAGGAAATTACAGGACATTCATGGATGAGATAAAAATTTAAATTCAGCCAAATCAACAAGTCTCAGAGGACAATTTGACCAGATGAAAATGAACGAAGGATAAGAAATTACAAGATACCGTGAAAGAATCAGGAAGATTGTGAGTGCCGTCAGAGCTACAGGAGGAATAATTGAAGATACAATAGTGGTCATCAAGGTATTAATAACTTTAATTCCTATCTATTCTATTAGAGTTTAAGATATTGAAGAGATGAAGTGAAACAAGGATATAACTCTAGATACATTAGTCAGAAGGCTTACAACTTTTGAGTTGGACAACTTTGACAATTATTCTCCTAGCTCTAGAAGTCTTGAATTTGCATTCAAATCTAAATTAAACCTTGTTAAGAAGGATAGATAGTCAAAAGGGAAGAAAATTGAAAGTGATAGTGATGATGAATCTGATGATGAAGATATAGATATGATTGAAGTATAACTTGCAAGGAGATCTACCAAAGAAAAATAAAAAGATAAAATTCCATTGATTTGTTTCTCATGCTATGAGGTTGGTCACATTTATGCCAAGTGTCCTAACAACAAAGACAAAGATGAGAAAAATGAAAAAAAAGTACAAAGGCAAGAAAGATTTCAAGAACTACAAAAGCTATAAGGACAAAGGTAAGAAGTCTTGTTATAGTGCTAAGGATTCTGATAGTGATGAAGAAGAAGATGAAATAGTTTATATTTCTATAAAGGATGAGTCAGATGAAGAAGATGAAAAGACAACACTTTTCTCACATATCAGTAAAAATGACACATGGATAATTTATAGTGGTTGTTCTCATCACATGACTAGTTATAAGACAAAATTTGAACATCTTGAGCACTATGATGGTGGGAGTGTCAGTTTTGGGAATGATGAACCATGCTATGTGAAAGGAAAAGGTTGTATTACTCTGACAGAAGGAATCAAATGTGATAATTATTATTGGGTTGAAGGACTAAGGAGAAATATACTCAATGTAGCACAAATCAAAAAAATTGGCTTCAAGGTAGAATTCATGAATGGTAAGGCCAAGCTCCTAGATGGTAAAGGGAACCTAGTTGGAACTAGCAGGAAACCAAAAGGTAATCTATTCTATCTTGATCTCACTGAAAGTTCATGCTTCAATGCACAAGTAGAAGAAAGTTGGCTATGGTATGAAAGGTTGTGTCATGGAAATTTTGATAACCTGGTAAACTTAAGCAAGAACAAGAGAGTTAGAGGTATTCCTATTTTGAAGAAACTCGAGTTAGCAATATGCAAACAATGTCAAATCAGAAAGATGAGCAAGACAAGTTTCAAGAGAAAGAATTACAATACTGATGAAATCTTGGAATTGGTACATACTAACCTTTGTGGACCAACTGGAACACCAAGCTATATTGGAGAGAAGTATTTTATTATATTTGTTGATGATCATTCTAGAATGATGACTATCTTGTTTCTCAGAGAAAAATCTGAAGCTTTTCAGAAGTTTAAATGGTATCTTACAAGAGTTGAAAAGGAAACAAGAAAGAAACTAAAATGTCTAAGATCTGACAGAGGAGGAGAATTCATTTCTAATCATTTCAATGAATTATGTAATGAAAGACGAATCAAAAGATAGGTATCTGCCCCTTATACACCATAGAAAAATGGAATAGAAGAAAGAAGAAACATATCCATTATGGATTGTGCCAGAACTCTAATTATTGGAAAGAATGTTGCTTCCAAATACTGGAAGGAGGCCATCAATACTATAGTATTCACCTTAAACCAAGTTCAACTGAATAAAAGTAGTAACTAGAAACCTTTTGAATTATCATATGGCTATAAACCTAATGTTAATTATTTCAAAGATTTGGAAGTAAATGTTACATCTTGAAGGAAGCAAGAAATGGAAAACTTGATGCAAAAAGTGAGTAAGGAATATTCCTAGGCTACTCATTTAAAAGAAAAGCATACAAATGTCTGAATCTTACTACTCATAAAGTCATAGGAAGTGTACATGTCAAGATTGATGAGTTTGCAGAAAGATGTGAAGAGTAGAGCAGTAAAGATCCTGAAGACTATAGGAACTTTGTGTATCATGAACTTGATACTATGCCTATGACTTGGGCAATGGCAATTGGACAATAGAACTATCGACCACTGAATATACTAACACAAAATGTACAACATGAGTGGTAGGCTATACAACCTGAGCTGTTGGTAGAAGATACCTATTCATAGATAGAGGGAACCCAATCTCAGACAGAGGGACTCAAGTCACAAAAAGTGAAACCTGAGCATCAGACAGAAGAACAAGAAAGAATTTTTGAGAATGATAGACCTAGTGGATCAAGTCTAGAATCAAGACTGAAGGATCCAGTACTCTCCAAGTATGTTAGAAGGCATCATGCACTTGAGAAAATAATTGGAGATCAGACAGAAGGCATAATGACAAGGAAAAAAATCAAAGGTACATGTTTACTAAGTGAGTTTGAACCTAGAACTGTTAAAGATGCATTGAATGATGAAAGTTGGATAGAGGCAATGAATGATGAAATAGAGAAGATTGAGAAGAACAAAACATGGACTCTTGTGCCTAGCCCAAAGGAAAAGAATGTAATTGGAACCAATTGGGTTTTTAGAAATAAGATGAATGAAAATGGTGAAGTTTCTAGAAACAAGGCCAGACTAGGTTTTAAAGGATATGCTCAAGAAGAGGGTATTGATTATGGAGAAAATTTTTATCCTATTGCAAGACTATAAGGAGTCAGAAATCTTCTGGCATATGTTGCACATAAAGGATAAAAAGTGTATCAAAAGGATGTGAAGTCTGCATTCCTAAATGGAATCCTAGAAGAAGAATTCTACATTGAGAAACATGAAGGATTTGTTCATCCTAGAAGAAGGAATATGGTTTGAAAGCTACACAAAGCATTGTATGGACTGAAGCAAGCACTCAGAGCCTAGTATGAAAGACTACATGGTCACCTAGTAAATATTGGATTTTAGAGAACCAATGATAACAGTAGCTTGTACATCAAAGGAGGACCAAAGAACAAAATATTGTTAGTAGAGATATTTGTTGATAACATATTATTCCCTGGATATGATGACTTATGCAAAGAATTCTCTATAGCTATGAGTAAATAATTTTAGATGTCTATGTTTTGTGAGATAAAATTCTTTGTTGGATTGCAAGTTCATCAAATAAAGGATGGTATCTACATTATTCATTCAAAACATATCAAGGAGATACTCAAGAAATTTGGAATGGAAGATTCCTAACCTATTGGGACACCCATGTGTACTGGAAAAAAATTGTCTAAGGATGATGATTCAAAAGAGGTAGATCCAACCAACTATAGATCCATGATTGGAAAATTGTAATATGTTGTTCACACCAGACATGATTGCATTAGTAGTTGGTATTGTTGCAAGATTTTCAGCTAATCCCAGAGACAATCACCTAGTGGTAATCAAAAGAATTTTGAGATATCTGAAGGGTACTGAAGACTATGGTTTATGGTATAAGAAAGGTGGGGAGTTTTATTCAAAGACATTCACTAATGTTGATTGGGCTGGAAATGTTGATGACAGAAAAAGCACTAGTGGTGGAGATTTCTTTCTTGGAGAGAGGTTAGTGTTTTGGACTAGCAAGAAATAGAATTGCAACTCTCAGTCTATAGTAGAGGTAGAATATGTTGCTGCAATAGTAAACTATTCAAACTGTTAGAGTAATCTTTAGTTATTACTCTTTAGTGCTTAAGTTTCACTTAGGCAGTTTCTATTTCTGATAGTTTCCCTTTTAGGGTTTCGGTATCCTTTATAAGGAATGACCGCTTTGCATTTCACAAGGAGATTGTATTTTTGTAATTCATTATTGAATATAGAAGCCTTTTTTCTGTCAACATGTTTTTGCAGTCTCTGGCCTATCGGCCGCCATAGCTTTCTCTCTTCTGTCTTCATTCTTGTAGCAGTGTTTGCATGCAGGTGTTCTTGGGAAGATTTGCAGTTCAGCAAATCTAATATGGTATCAGAGCCATCTTGCTACTGGCTGTTCGAGTTTTTGTGAAGCGTTCAAGGGTTTGAAGGTTTCTCAGCTTTTTCTGGCATTCTTCATTGATTCTAGGGGGTCTCTATTTTTTGAGGCACTTTGGGCCCAAACGAACACCACCATTGCGTTCAGAAGGCCCAAAAACCCTAGAATCCATATAAAGTTTGTCCATTTTGGACACCGGGGCCTCTGGAGAATTTTTTTTGGCCTCCCAGGGCCGTACAGGCATGGAAATCGAAAAAAAAAATTAAAAAAACTATGTTTTTTTAATGTTTTTTTATTTTTCTTTACCGCGCGCAGTTGTTTTAATAAGGCGCCACCGAGGGGCCGCCACCGCCCCACCGGGGCTCGGCCACCACCGGTGGCCCCTCTACTGTCTGCGGCCCGCGCCGCTTCTTTCACCATGGCCCCCGTCAAACGCCGCCCCTACGGCCCCGCCGCTCGGCTCCGCGGCCTCCTACCCCGCCGCCCTCCGCGGCCTGCGCGCTCCGCCAGAGTTTTTTTCTGCACCGCCCGTGTTCCGCCGCCCGCCCACCGCTCCCTGGTGGCGGGATATTTCTCAGCCCTCGTAGACATTTTTATATGCGCGAGGTCACATGAGGGTCCGGGGGCTTTGGCCCAGCCCCCTGATCGCGCATGCGCCCAGGGACCGGACTTTTTTTAGCCCCAGGGGCTTATTTTTTTCTCTGAGGCCCTTTTTGACCCTACCTCTCTGTTTTCCCTCTACAGGGAGCATACGGGGGTCTTTTTCTGACTTCCATATACCGTCGGAAATCTCTTTCCGAGCACTTTCCGATGATGGAGGTTAGGATTTTTGGTTCCATCGTTTCAATAGTTTTTTTTTCTATTGAAGTCTGATGTCTTTTTTTACCTTCCGGGAGTCATATCTGGCTCATCCGGACTCCTTTTTTGGCAAACGAGATATCGTCGGAAAGATGGTTCAATGTGTTATTCAGTGGCAGAGGTTATTTTTCCAGATTCTGCTTTAGATTTTCACTCTTCCAAGTTTTGCAGTTTATGCACTCTGGTGGATTGTTTGGTTCTACAGGTCCTGGGATCTCTTCTTCTGAGTTCATAGCTCACTCTTCTTTCTAACTTCTAAGCTTGCATTCTCATTCTGATGCATTTTTTTCTGTAAACACACTGAGATAAAGTGCCTTCTTCTACTTTTCTAGAATCTTGTACGCCTTGTTCAGTTTTTGTACTCGCACTGTGTTATAAAGTGCCATGGGGGGTTATGATTTTTATGCCACTTTAGGCGCATCCACCTTTGTCAAGTGAGCGTACCTTCCATGACATTAGCCCATGTAGTGTGTCTGTGACACCGCCCTTTATCCTGTGTGTGTGCTTTTGTTGCACTATTGGTGTTCCTAGTTCTTCTTCTGCAGATATTTCTGGCATTGCATTTCAGTGTTCCTGTCACCTCTTCTAGTTCAGCATTATGGGGGGTCCACCTATTGGTTCTATTGCTTCCTGGTTCGATTGATCAGCTCTTCAGACACTTGTCTTCTCTACCTGGTCATGCACTTCAGTGGGGGTTCCAGCAGTATCTTCTGACAGAGTTTTCAGACATGCTTCAGAGATGCTTCTTTCTCTTTTCTTATTCCTTTCTCTGGGACACCTCTTTTTCCCTAGATTGAAGGCTCAGTTTCCTTCATCTAGTTTTCTTTCTTGTTTGGGTACCTGATTAGGCCTAGTTGCCGGGACCCATCTTTCCTGCTTTCTGCAGTAGTTTAGCAGTTTTTCTTCTCCCTAAGTTACACTTAAGGGGGGGTGTTAGAGTAATCTTTAGTTATTACTCTTTAGTGCTTAAGTTTCACTTAGGCAGTTTCTATTTATGATAGTTTCCCTTTTAGGGTTTCGGTATCCTTTATAAGGAATGACCGCTTTGCATTTCACAAGGAGATTGTATTTTTGTAATTCATTGTTGAATATAGAAGCCTTTTTCTGTCAACATGTTTTTGCAGTCTCTGGCCTATCGGCCGCCATAGCTTTCTCTCTTCTGTCTTCATTCTTGTAGCAGTGTTTGCATGCAGGTGTTCTTGGAAAGATTTGCAGTTCAGCAAATCTAATACAAACATCATATGGTTCAAGCAGTTGTTTTCAGGAATGAAGGAAGAAGTGAAAGAACCAATTATTATCTGTTGTGACAACACTAGTACCATTAACATTTCAAAGAATCCAGTGATGCACACCAAACCAAGCATGTAGTAATAAAGTATCATATTTTAAGGGAATTGGTATAGAATAAAGAAGTAAGGTTGGAATATGTGAGTACTAAAGAACAAGTTGCAGACATATTCACCAAACCTTTACCTAAGGATGCATTTTTGTATCTTAGAGGAAAGCTAGGGGTGCTTCCCCTAACTGAAGCTCTCTAAATATAGTTTAGTGATGCATCAACCCAAGCCACAGTGAAGATCTATCAGTTGATGTAGGAACATCAGAGCCCATTGCAAATGAAATAGTACATTCAGGTACATTACAGCTTCAAAGACAAATAATATTGACTATAGGTATTAATATTTAGTATTTGTGGAGATGAATTCTTTGGCATCTTTTGTCAAAGAGGGAGAGTTTTCTATAATACATAAGAAATTACTTAAGGGAGATTTAATTAATGATCATAACAAAAAGAGGGAAAGTTCAATGTCAAAGGGAGAAATCTTATCAAGAGACATACTTTGTTGAAAGAGGGAGTTTTTGGATGAGAATCAGAATAAAGCTAAAGACATTATATAAATTTTTCTATTTCTCTACAATTCTTTGTATAATGACATGTTGTGTTGCCATCAATGCCAAAGAGGGATATTTTTGAAGACAATTATTCAATTGTGTATTGTCATTGATGTTACACATATATATACACTTATGTAGTGATGTTACACAAATGTCTACATTTAGACCGAGAACAGTTGGTGAATGGAAATAGTTTTTAGTGTTGATCGAGATCAGTCAAGTATTGAAGATGTTCAGTGTTGACCGAGTCACTCGGGTAATTTGGTCATGGTCGGGCATTAAGGAAACTGAGTGTTAACCAAGTTGATTATCCAGTGTCAGCCAACTAACAATGGTTTACATTCTATAATTGATTGGTTATATGAGGGAAACTGAATTATGAAGTATATTCAAGCTGACTTGACAGGGCTTATCATATATATGAAAGGTCAAGTTTGGATTGAATAAGAGTGTGTGAAAAGTTGAAGATAAGTAGAAGTGTGGAATTCTATGATATGAAGAGTGAAGGAAAAAATAGATGGGATTCTGATTTAGTATAGAACACTCAGAGATGCAATAGAATATTTGATCAGCAAGGATCCAATTATAATTAGAACAAAGATTTGAACCAGTAAAGATAGTTTCTTACATATACATGTCAATTCATTGTTACTTTCTAACAATTGTAGCAGTGATCTCAAATCTCTTAATAGAGTAGACTTAACAGTCTTTTTGTAAATATTCTCACAAGGTAGCATTTCTATGTTGAAGTGCTAAAGACCTCTAACAAGGCCACTCATCACAGGGTGATTTAAATCCTCTAATAGGGTCTTACCTAACAGTGTTTTTTTTTGACCTTTAACAGGGTTGGCTCCTAATAGGGCTCACTTTAGAAGAGTTTAAAATAGTAACTAGTTACATTGGTAGTTTTTCCCATATTGGGTTTCCACGTTAAATCTTGGTGTCACCTGTGTATATGTTATTTGTTTCATGCTTTATTTTTCTACACTTAATTAATGAAGTATAATTGTATTGGATATCATAAATATTTCTTTGACACCTAAGTTACAGAAGAATATCTTAATTGACCGAGCAACAATGTTATTTTGTTTAATACATCTAAGGGACAAGGGATTTGTTTGGGAGTAACTGATTCACCCCTCCCCTCTCAGTTACTTATCTCATTTCCAATAGAAATTCATGAGGAATGACTAGCATCCTCACATTGCATACATGTAAAATCACCCTCATCTTTAGTTACAGACTCTTAGGATAATGTTTGATTTTTATTGAGACAAATCCAAATCACTTTTATTGAATTTTTACACCCACAATTTCAAAAAGTTTCAGGATGACCATTTTTGGTGCCTTAATATCTTTCACATAAAGTTGAATTAGTAAAATCCCCTTTTCAATAATACTCATCATAATTGAATGAATCAACATGCCAAGTGGCTATATTTCAAAGTGAGATTTAATATTTTTTAATGGTTCCTTTTGGGGAGGTTTAAAATTTATGTTAGCATGTACATTTGTAGAGAAATTCAAAAAGCTGAGTTTTAGGCATTAGTATCTTGCAATCCTCAAGGTATCAAGAAAATCCATTTGGGTACCATACTCTTGTGCCACATGTTATTATGTGTTTCAATTATCATGGCTCCAAGAGGTCATTTCATCGGTTTCTAAAATTAATTCTAGAGTCTAGTTATCATGTTTTGGGTTAGAGTTCGAAAGTATCAGATTTTTATTTTAATAGCCTCTCACCTAATGATTTTTTTTCTAGATGCAGAGTTGGATAAATTCAAGCAGTTGAGGTAACAATTAGTTGTAATTCAAAAAAAAAAAATAGGTTATACATCATAGAATCAACAGTTGTAGGGTCAAAGGATTTGTTCTTATATTTAAATCATTATTTTTAAAGACAAAAAGGATGAAACTATTACAGACAATTTGCATAATGCAATAAGTAATAAAGACAACCTTGGCATTGCAAAAAATATAGAAGGTATAGAACATCCGTTATGTGGTAGACAAAACAAAAAAATAGGTAGGAAATTTTGGAATTATAGGAATGATGTAATGAGAGGGGAGGGGTGAATCAGTACCTCTATAACTTTTTCTGTGATTTTCCCATTAACCTTTGTGTCACCAGATTTGTATATACCTATCTATCTGTTCATCTTTGATTAAGTATGTGTGATCATAATATAAGTTCTTTATATGTATAAACATTCAAGGAACATTCATGAAAAAAAATAACACATAACACATGATATGATATCACAGAAAACTCCTGTTAGGAAGTAAAAACTGCGGTGGGGATGTTTACCCACAAAACTTCACTATCTGTAGATAAGAAGGGAGTCAGTAAATGCTTACAAATGATCACTTCTAATGATCTACCCTATTAAGAGTATTAGAGTGGAGACTTGTTAGGATCTAGTTCATTTGAAGCTTTAGCAACACCGTTAGGTGTGCACTCTGTTAAGAGATTTGTTAAAGAACTATTAATTCCACCTTCTACAAAAGGATTTCTGTTGTGATGCACTTGTTAGAATGCAACTACAATATAAATGTTGATCTGATAGTGAATGCAATCTCTAATTGTTGATAACAGATCCTGTATAGCTTACAATGTATTTATGTAATCACCTTGAGTAATTGAGTAATACCTTGTCTTTGCCTTTCGGTAGCCTTCCTATGTTCTTGATAACTGCTGTGATCTATTTCTAAACTTTGCATGAATTTTATTCTTCTGTTTAGATGCTCTCCATAGCTACTATCATTCTTTTAAAATCATTACCAGTCTATTTTTATTACAGATGATGGAACATCTATTTATACTAGTTTCTAGCTCTATTCGTGATTCACGCTTTTCAAATTAACTCTAGATCCAAGGTTTATAACTTGACCTTGATCTTTAGTTACATATGTTTTAGATCTGTTAGGATGCTTTAAAACATTTACAATATGCTTTCTTGACCCTTAAGTTAAGATTTAAATCAAATAAAAACTCTATAAATAAAATTACATTGCTTTATCTAACGTGTAAAAATCATATCCTCTTTTTGCAGGTTCTTTAATTGACTGTCAGTTCTGATGGTCGGGCTGCTATGTCAGTCTGTCAATTTTATTCTTCATCAATGTTCCTTACTTGAAATTTTCATTGGGTATGCCTTTTCTGCTCCATCAGTGATGTTCTAAAAACTGTAACGTCAGTAAATTCTATATTTAGTATTTTCATGTTTAGACATTTAGTCCTGTCGGGCATGCTTGTTGTCTACCAGTTATGTTTATATCGACGACCTTCATCATATTTTTCTCTTTAATTATACTAATGGAAAAACTTAATGTCATCAATCTTCCCCTTTGACATTAGTATAAAAAATTGATATGTGCAACATACTTGATGCATTAGTATGTACACCTATGTATACTTCTTCCTTAGTCATGAAATGAATCCCCCTATGCATATGTCAGTAAGTGTAAGTTTATGTACATGTCTATCTTTTTGTACATACATTTATAAATATCCTCAATTTATTTGTACATATATATACATTTCTTCTTTTTCTTACTAAAGTATATTGTACAATTCCTCATTTTTTGATAATGAGGGCAAAGGTACTTACATATTTTCAAAAATGTGAGAGTGTGAGGCTTTGATTTCATCCATCATTTTCTCCCATTTCTCCTTCAAATTCTAAAGAACCAAATGCTCAATTGATATCCTCACATGCATGTCATATATTTTTTCTACCACAGACATCTCAGGGGTTGTGATTAGATTTCTTGCATCTGTAATATATTGTTGCAGAGTGGTGAGGTTTGGAAAAATTTGAGCTTGAATCTCTACAACCTCATTTCTAAATTGAGTCTTTGCATCCCATATTTCTTGTCTTAATCTATTTACCTCTTTTATCTTTTCATGATGCAGCTTTATAGTGTTTGCATTAGAGGTTATACTTTGTGCACTTGCTGTTAGATCTGAATCTAATTGTGACAGCTTGTCACTATTTTCTTTAGTACAATTTTCTAATGTGTATAATTTCTAAACTAAGATAACAACCTTAGAAATCATAGGTTCTAATTCACTTTCTATTTCAGATAGCTTTACCTTTTTCTCTACCACTTCTTGGATGATTTTCTCAATTAGTTTGTGTTGATACTTCATTTCTGCATGTTCTTCCATTGCCTTCTCTGCATCTACATTCTGATTTGTGATGACATCGGTAATAACTATTATTTGTTCCATGACTGATGTGTTACCTTCAATTTTGACATATGGAACAATTTTTTGTAGAATATCCCTTTCCTATTCAAGTTCTTGGGCTTCCCTATGTGCCTTTCTCATTTCTCTTGAATTTCCTTTCTTTGACACATTACTCCAAATTATTGAAGTATTTTAGTATCTAAAGTCGATACATCCCACTTGGGTATTTCTATAACCTCATCAAGTGTGACAACCAAGATATCTTTTTTCAATGCCTTTTTCTTTTTCTTCTTTCACTAAAAGGTAGATTGGTGTACTACCATTTGTAAACCTTGAGATTGGATTGATTTGGTGTGTGAAAGTCGAGAAGATGAAGCTTCTTGTTGTTTCTGTTCTGAGTCCACCAGCTGGTTTTGTGAAGATGTCTCCTCATTTGCCATGGGTGTATCAACAGATTTATTTTCCTTTTCTTCCTTGCTTTCATCCTTTTTGTTTTTTTTCACTCTTTTCTTTCTCTTCATCCTTTCTCAATATTTCATCCATTTTGTTATCTGCTCCTTTGTCTTTTTCAGTAGACACTTCTTGCTGAGTGTCAGTTGCATCTTTCATTTTTGTATCTGTATCCTTTTGAATATTTGATGCATCTTTATTTTCATCATTACCCATGTCCTTGGGTATATCATCATCTCTCTTAGATGATTTCTCATGACTTGATTCAATATCAATTAACATATTCATGTTTGTCAGTGTATTGACTTCTGTATTGTCAGTAGCTGTTTCCTGACCATCAGTATTTCCCTATGCAATATTGATGTCTTCATCTTTCTTCACTTATTCTACAGGGTATTCTCGTGTAATATCATTTACAATGTTATCTAACCATGATTTGTCATTGTATATCATCAGTTATGTTACCTTTTATTGTCAAATCTTCTTTGGTAACTTCTTCTTCTTTGCTCAAGTCAATATGAATTAGACTTGGTGGATTTTGACTATTCTCACTTTGATTGTTGTGAAGAGTAGTGTCTGGCCATTCTTCATTTACAACATCAGAATGTTTGGGGCCTGCTGGATCACTCTCTTCTCTATCCAATTCCACAGATGAGTCATCTTGTATATATTTAATGATGATTTGTTCCTTCTCCGGGCTAGCTTCTTTAGTGGGCCTTTTGAGTATCTTGCACCACTTCTTAATGCTATTTTGATCAAGATCAATTATCTTACCCTTGAGGAATTCATATGCTCTCAATTTTGGTGAGAACTCCTTTTCACACTTCATCATTTCAGTAATTTCTTCCTTATTTGTATCAGGAGGCATAAGATTTACAAGTGTTCTTTCTATTATTTCCTTTTCCTGATGTAGTGCAAAGGTCCATCTGGTTGACAATCTCTGTCATAGTTCTTTGGGAACGTCATATTTTGAGAACTCTAGTGGAACATAGTAATGTTTGCACATTTTTGTAATTATTACATCTTCAATCTTGTTTTGATCCTCTGCACTGAATTTTAGCCATTTCCTAATGTTAGGATCAGAAATAGACTATGATTCTTAAATATTCTTGCATATTTTATCAATTGTTGTAGGGACAAAAGGTTCTTTTTCCTTTTGTATCTCTACATCACAATCATCCATTGCTAAGTCTTCTAGATCTTCTTGAATTCTAGTCATCTTCCTCCTTTTGATCTATCTTTCTTTTGGAGTAGCTAGTTTTCTCTTGTATATCCTCGCTCTTCCTTTCTATAATGGTGAAGGAGTTGACTCTTTTGCAGTCTGGCTTCTTGTTCTTGAAGCAGTTGTTGTTCTTTCTCTTTTGGATGTAAGAGGAGGTGGAGAATCTGACTGTGTTCCCTCTGAGTTATTCTTTTCTTCTTCTTCACTGATAGGTGACTATCCTTCGGTTTGTTACTCCTTACCCTCTGTTTCCTCTTCACTTTCTTCTACAACTGCAAGATGCTTGGTTAATTTTTTGACCATCTTGTCCTTCTTGTTTATAATTTTCTTGATAGCAAGATATTTCTTGATCATTTGTTTGGCTTCTTCATAGGCGCCAAATCTAGCTTGTTTTTTTTTAATTGGTTCATTTAATAGTGCCTTTATGCACTCATTGGCTTGTCCTAATTTGATCTCATACTCTAAATGTGAAAGATAGGACTTCCTAGGTACAACTTCTTGGATATACGTGAAATCAGTATCTACCATAAAAAATATGTCCTCTTTATGTTCTTCTATCAAACTTTCAGGAATCCTTGTTCTAGCTTGCAACATTTCCTTAATGCTTTTGAAATACTCATTCATTATATCATTAAAGTCTATTCCTAGTGACTCTATATGTTCACATATTTGTATGGTTACAGGTCTGCTTGTTTCCCATACTACTTTGCCTATGGAAGGAAAGTATTCTTCAAAGTAAAATAATATGCACATGATGAGGGAACCAAACTTGGGTAAAAGTACGGAACTGTGTCACACTTGGGGACCATTTGCCATATTTTGGCTGGACATGTTTCGGCCGGACATGTTTTGGCCAGACATACATGGCGCACACGTGGTGCCAAGTGGCGTCCATGTGGAAGAGGGGTTCCGGCCGAACCTGGTTCGGCCGAAACTGTTTCAGCCGGACCAGGTTCGACCGGAACTATCAAAATCTATATAAACCCCAAAATCGGTTAGAGCGACTCATTTGCACTGAGCGCCTTCCACGATTTGAGGAGCGGAATAGGAGTACTTCGGCCGAAAATAGGTAGGAATTTTTTTTTTGGTTTTTTTAATGTTTTTTCAATGTTTTTAAATGTTTTTTAATTTTGTTATGTTAAATTAATGTAATTATACTATTATTTGATGTTTTTTGTTTTTATTTTGTTATTTATAATTTTGGAAAATATAAAATATTGTTTAATGTAGATTTAAATTTATTTTTTAGTTAGAATCATATGTTAGTTAGTTAGTTAATTAATTTAGTTTTATTACTTGTTTCAAAACATTAGAAAAATGTTACAAAACATTAAGAAATTGTTATAAAACATTAGAAAAATGTTACAAAACATTAGGAAACTATTACAAAACATTAGAAAAATGTTACAAAACATTAGGAAACTATTACAAAACATTAGGAAAATGTTATTTAGTTTTATTGCATATGTTTTGAAACATTACAAAAATGATACAAAACATTAGGAAACTGTTACAAAACATTGTGCGAAATTGTTTTAAAACATTAGAAAAATGTTACAAAACATTAGGAAACTGTTACAAAACATTATGAAACTGTTATAAAACATTAGAAAAATGTTACAAAACATTATGAAACT
>MU227219.1:130135-164068 GCA_018584345.1 Thuja plicata
TTCTGGTATTCCACCTTTTGCTTGTTTTTGGTCTAAAGACCAAATTCTTAGTGATAGTAAGTTATATTCTCCCATTTTTGGGGGAATAACTTGGTTCACAGCAGGATTAACTGCCTTTTACATGTTTTGTATGTATTTACTTACTTTTGAAGGGGACTTCCACGTAAATTTAGTTAATTCATATAAAAACCATATTACATTATATTCAACTTCTATGTGGGGAGAGGAGGAATCCGGGATATCAAATAGAATGACAGCGGATTCTATGTCGAATCAAATTATAGGAAGCAATAATTCCTTTTCCACAGAAGCATTTCAAATTTCAAATAAGATGGAAGGATTGTACAAAAAGAACAGAGGTTTGGTTGTCACTTATCCTTTCTTCCATAAGGGATATTTTGCATATCCGAAAGAATCAGGAAAGACAATGCTATTTCCTTTAGTTGTATTGGGAATATTTACTCTGTTTGTCCACAATCACAAAGACAGTGTTCAAACCCTATTTTGTCTTAGGGAATCCAACCACAAATTCCATGCTAAGGGACACCCATGGTCTATTTGGGATTGGAAGGGGCTGATACAACCCTACGTTAGATGAAGTCCCTTTTTCTCTCTAATAGACAATAAAAGTCTCTACATACGTCTATATATGTCTATTCATCTTAGGCCAATAATAGTACCTTTTGACACTCTAAGGTCTTATTTACTCCAAAATTTCCACTAAGTGATCCATTATGTTTTTCGTAGACTATTTTATCCCTCATAGACCCTCTAGGCACACAGAGTTTCCCTCCCCTAAACAAAAGAACTTCCTCAAGAGTAAAATCAGAGTACTCACCATTAAAATGATTTTGGAAGTCACTACACACCTTGTAAGTAGCTGAGAAGTCCTCATCATCTAGATATAGTTATTTGAAGATATAAATGCCGATACTCCTTAATTGTATTTCTTGGATAGTTAGAAACCTCTTTCTTAGTGCGTCTGCTACCTTTTTTTGTGGCCCCTTCTTATGCTTAATGGTGAAATTGTGGGTTTGGATATATTCCACTCACTTCATATTCTTATGATTCAACTTGTCTTGTGAGTTCAGGAAGCTTAGAGCTTGATTGTCTATGTAGACCAAAATCTCCTTAAGAAGAAGGTAATGACTCAACTTCCTTAAGGCTTGAACCAATGCATACAAATCTAGGTAATATGAATAGTACTTTCTCTTTGCATCACTTATCTTTTCACTATGAAAAGCCACTAGTTTTCCTTCTTGACTTAAGATTGCTCGTCTATCAGTGTTACTGGCATCACACTCTAGAGTGAATAACTTCTCAAAACTTGGAAGTCCCAAGATTGGTTGGGTGGCTATTTTCTTCTAAAGAGTCTCAAAACATCTATTAGCTTTCTCATTCCATTGAAATTTGATCTTCATGCCTCCTTTGATGGTGTCCAAATAGGTGTAAAAATCTCACTAAATTGTCTAATTAAATTCCTATAGAATTGTGCTAAACCATGGAAGATCCTTACCTCTCTAGAAGAATTAGGTGTAGGCCAACTCATTATTTATTTCACATTTTTTATGTCCATTTTCAAATTCCCTTATGAGAATAAAAACCCAAGATACACCAACTCTTGTTTCATGAACTCACACTTGTCTAGATTGATTGTCAATTTTCCTCATACAGTATTAGTAGAACCATCTGCAGATGTTTAATGCAATCTTCCTTTATTCTAGTAAACAAAAATATATCATCTAGGTACACCACAACCCACTTACCTATGAGGTCCTTCAACCCTTCATTCATTAGCCTCATAAAAGTTCTTGGGGAATTAGAAAACCCAAAGGTCATGAATAACCATTCATATAGGCCTTCTATGGTCTTAAAATTCATCTTCCATCCATCTCCTTCCTTCACTCTAATTTTGTGGTAACCACTCTTTAAGTCAATTTTAGTAAAAAACTTTTCTCCCCCTAGACAATCCATTAAGTCTTTTGTCCTTGGGATTGGGAACCTATATCTGATGGTAATCTTGTTAATGGCTCTATAATATGTACATAATCTCCAAGTACCACCTTTCTTTGGGGCTGGGAAAGTGGTAAAAACACATGGACTTATACTTTTCCTAATTAGGCCTTGGTCAAGTATCTCCTAGATTTGTTTAGTGATCTCTACATTTTGTTGTGAGGTCATCTTATAGGAAGATTTTTTAGAGACTAAGGGTCTAGGGATGAAATCAATTTGATGGATAATGTCTCTTTCAGCTGGTAGGGTTTCTGGTTGTCCATTACTCACTATGTCCTTGTATTGGTTAAGTAACTCTTGTATCTCTATGGGAAACTGCTCTTTCTTGTCCACCTTTTCACCCTTAGTTTTCAACACTAAGGAAAAACCCACTCCATCTCCTTCTTCAAGTGTGTTTAATAATTCCTTTTTCCCCACTAAGAGTACATTGGGACCCACTGTCCTCACTTATCCTTCTTCCAATATTGACTAAATCTTGAATGTGACCCCATCCTTCTTGAATGAGTAGGAGTTCGTAGCTCCATCATGGACAACAGATCTGTCAAACTGCCAAGGTCTTTCCAATAAGATATGGAAAGCATCCATGGGTAAGGTATCACACAAAAATATGTCCTTATATCTCCCTTTTGAGAACTCAACCCAATCTTTTTCATTTACTAAAATATGTTGGTCTCTATTCAACCAAGTGACCCTGTAAAGGTTAGTATGGGGAATTCTTTTCAACTTAAGATTTTCAATTGCTTCAATAGAAATGATATTATCAATAGATCTAGAGTCTATGATAACTTTAAAAAGCTAACCGAGAATCTTGCATTTGACTCTGAATAGATATCTCCTTTGAATTGGCTCTTCTCTGCTTGATTCCTTGATAACTATCCTTCTGATCATCATATTCTCCCGTATCTCTAAATCCAATGTCACTTCTTTGGTCTTGCTACTAAAAGACTCTTCCTACACAGAGTTTATTCTTTTCTCTCCACCTTGAGATGATGAACTCCATTTAGGGAACCTATAGGTAGGATGCCCATATTGATGAAAATTATAGCATTTCATAGAAAAGAAATAAGATCCTCTCCCTTGTCCACTTGATCCTCCTCTTGAGTTATTGTTAGAGCCTCTAGCTTTGTTATAACCACCTATTTTATCATTTCTCTCCCTATTTCTCAGTGATTTTAGAATCTCCTTCACTTCTTGCATTCAAATTTCCTCCTCCAAATCCCCGCTCTGGCCTCTATCATCTCTTCTTATTCCTCTGCCCCTACTTCTTGAGTCATGTTTCTTCTTTAGTTTTTCTTCTACCTTAAGGGCCAGTTGATAGCTTTAGTGGACTATCTTTGGACTCAAGAGGGTTATCTCCTCTTGGATGTTCTACATTAACCCATTTAGATATCTATCCACCTTTAGGCTTTCCTCCTCCATCACATGTGATCTCAGACAAAGTTTTTGGAACTCCTTTGTATAAGAGCTTACTTCAAGGTTCTTTTTCCTAAGGTTTTGTCCCTTCTTGCACAACTGAACTTCATAGTCATCCATCAAATAATTCTCCCTAATCCTTGCCACCATGCCTTTCCATCTTGTAATTGGATTCTTTCCTTCCTTAACCCTCTCATCTTGTAAAAATTTCCAACATGTGAGAGAAGTCTCTCTCAACCTTGTTTTTTCTACTCTCAGATTTTGTGCCTCTATTGTGTAGGGAACCAAAGATATGTCCTTCCCTAGGGTAGATTAGGATCCTTTGGGATTAGTTGATAGATGAGTAAAATGTAATAAGCCCAAGTGTAAGACCTTTTGGATCCTAGGTGAAATTATAAACCAGGATGCCAAAATGATCAAATAGGTATAAAATTGTGATTTCTAGGTTTCTCACTACATCTAGGCCATTAGGACATGTTTTTGAAGCCATTTGTGGCATTACATAAACCTAGTGTGCAAAAGTTGGTAATTGGAAAAATTGTCAAAAATGTTGTTTGACAACTTTTCAAAAGTTGCTCGGTATAGTTGCAAAGTTGCAAATTTAGTCCATAACGATTTGAATTGTAGTTATGACCATTACAAATTGTATTTAAACATGTATGAAGCCCATTCATGGGTTGGCAATGAATGTACAGGCAAAGGTGAATAAATAAATAATTTTGTTATTTTGTGTATATTTACTATGTTTTCGAGAGTGCAAGTACTGTATAGATTGGTACGGATGAAAATATGATTGATTTTATTTTATTAGGGATCTATCTAATGCATTCTTTTGGTTTGGGGTGTTTTGGTTTAGTTTGGTGAGAGAATAGTAAATTACATGTTCATTGGTTTTGTAAACCCTAGAAACTGAGGGTAAATTGGTCATGGAGCCCTAACTTGCTTTCCCACCATGGAAAAAGCATGTACCTTTAGGAAATAAAAGTTAGGGGAGTCATTTTGGAGATTCTTGAAGCACAAAATTAGAGGATTCTGTTTGACGGGTTTGCCACCCAGCCCTAAGTTAAATATCTCTATGTATTTAACCAGGAAAGGAGGAGATAGAGTTGATAACCAGTCTCAGTGGTTGAAGAGACTTTGGGAATGGTTGGGATTGACCATTTAGATTATAGGGACGAGTCCTAAGGGATTTATTTGGTTTCATGAACCCATTTTCAAACCATTTCTTTGTTACCCAAGCCTGGTTTGGCCAATTAGGCATGTGGATAGAGTGAGAATTTGATACTAAAAGAGTGAAGTCATAAATCCATCTCTTGGGTTTTTTAAGAAGAGCATAAAGTGTATCCTACAAGGTAATAATATTGACAAGTCATTTGGATAAGTTGGGAATTATTCACCAAAAATAGTGTAAGAAGGGCTACTAGGTTGACTATCCTAATTTTAGTAGGATAGGTTGTGGAAGTTTAGGAACTCTAAAAGTGAGTGATTCCTAGTGTATTAGATTAGGATAAGACCTTCCCACCATTGAATTTAATTTCCATATAGTTGGGATAGAAATCCTTCATTTTTTTTCTATTTGAGGGAATTGATTCCTAAAGCCTAAATTGGATCCAAGTTGTGAGAAGTCTCTAGGATTCAAGGAGAGTTGTGGCATAATATTTCCACTTGAGAGAGGAGGTATAGACCCTCTAGGAGTTGTTGGATCAAGAATAAGGCTTAAGGTAGTGATTTCAGGTTATTCTAATCAAGGAAGACCAATCTAGGTTGTGTGGCTGCTCGCTCTGCATCAAGTGGTATCAGACCCACTAAGCACTTGATTGGAAAGAAGAAGTGAAGACAAGATGTCTGAAAATGAGGATGGAGAGAGGGAGATCCCTCTGCAAATCACCAATGTTGAGTTGGTAAAACTGGTCAAGGAAAAAATGACAGAAAGCAAGGTAGTGAGAGAGGAGAACATAGCTATGAAGAGAGAGTTGGATAAATTGAAAGGGAAAGTGTACATAGGAGTACAAGAAGAAACTAAGGAAGAAGAATAAGGTGAAGAGGAAGAGCCTCTACTGGATAGAAAAGCATTGTATGTAGATCATAGAACCATATTAGAATCCCTTGAGAGGGTAGAGAAAAAAGACACCAAGGTTGACCTCCTTGTGTTTTGTGGAAAATTAAACCTAGAAGAATATGTGGACTGGGTTGAAGCCCTAATCAATCACTTTGAATGTGAAAGGGTACCTAAGAACCAAAATATGAGAATCACAAAGTCAAAAATGAAGGGCTTGACCCTTAGTTGGTTGAACTTCCTTTAGAATGAGAGACTTGATGAAGGGAAGGAAAAAATAGCCACTTGGAGGAGAATGAAGACAGAGATGAGGAAGAAATTCATACCTAAAGACTATGAAATCCTAATGCACTAGAAGTTACAAATTCTAAGGAAAAATGACTTATATATGAGTGCATATACTGAGGAGTTTCAAAAACTCACCTCAAGAGCCAAAGTTCCTAAGAATGAGAAGCAAAAATTGGCTAGGTACTTGAATGGGCTCAAGTACTCCATAAGAGATGAATTGGCTTTGTTCAACCCCAAAATAGTTCATCTATGCTATCAAATGACACTAAAGATAAAGGATAAACAAAGGAGGAAGAGTGACTCCCAAAATAGAGGGAGAGGTAGAAATTTTAGAGGTAGACGAAGGTTTGGTGGTAGAGGACCATCTAAATTTTTTTCCGAAGAAACCACTAGTCAAGAAAACAAGGAAGGAGAGACAAATCCTAGAGGAGGATTTAGAGGAAGGAGACCCAATGGGAGAGGAATATTGGGAGGAAGAACACCAAGAGTGTTCACTGGCAGATGTTTCACTTGTAATCAGACAAGATACAAGTCCTCTAGATGTCCAGAGAAGAATGGAGGTAATAACAAAGGGAAAGAAAGAAGAGTCCACCTTGCTCAAGAAGAAGACACACAAAGTGTACAAGAGACAAGAGATAATGTTGATCCAGAAGAAGGTAAATGCTTGATGTTCAAAAGGACTCTATTAAATAAAGTTGTAGACAAAGAACCACCTCAGAGAAAGACTCTCTTTAGGACAACATGAAAGGTGAAAGGTAAAGTGTGTAAGGTAATAGTAGACTCTGGCTCAATAGATAATCTAGCATCCATAAAAATGGTAATAAATCTTGGTTTGAAGAAGTTACCTCACCATAAGCCCTATAAGGTCTCATGGTTAAAAAAAGAGAAACAAGTTCTTCTAAATGAACAAGTTTATGTAGAGTTTCAGGTAGGAGACTACAAAGACAAGATTTTGTGTGATGTTGTAGAGATGGATGCCTACCACCTATTATTAGGATGGCCTTGGAAATATGATGTCAACTCAAGACATGATTGGAGAAGAAATTTTTATGTTCTTACTAAGGATGGAAGGGATTATACAATGAGACCCTTACCAGATGATGGGAAAGAAACACACCAAGTGACTAGTGTGTTAGTTGTAGGAGAAAAGGAGTTTTTGAAGGCCCTTAAAGGAAGGGACAGCCCTTGGTTTTCCATTGTGGTAAAACCAAGAAGAGAAGAAAAGAAAGTAGCAATAGAAAAGGAACAAGAGAGGACAATGGGACCCAAGGAAGTACAAAGTTTGTTAAAGATGTACAAGGAGATCAATACAGATAATACCATAGATACACTTCCACCAGTTAGAGATGTAAGCCACTATAATGATCTTATACTAGGATCCACATTGCCTAATAATGTTGCATATAAATTGACAACAGTCAAAATGAGGAGTTAGCTAGACAGGTTGAATAATTTCTCAATAAAGGCTTCATTAGAAGGAGCATCAGTCCTTGTGCAGTCCCTACACTATTGGCTCCAAAGAAAGAGGGTACATGGAGACTATGTAATAACTCTAGAGCCATAAACAAAATCACTATCAGATACAAATTCCCTATTCCTATAATGAAGGACTTAATGGATTTCCTAGAAGGGGATATACATTACTCCAAGTTGGATTTTAAAAGTGGGTACCAACAGATCTGGATTAGATAGCGGGGTGAATAGAAGACTGCATTCAAGACCAATGAAGGGCTCTATGAATAGTTGGTGATTCCCTTTGGCCTCTCAAATGATCCAAGCACATTCATGAGGCTCATGAATGAAGTATTGAAACCTTTTATAAATCATTTTGTGGTTCTATATCTAGATGACATATTGATTTTTAGTAAGAATAGAGAAGAACATCTAACCCACTTGGAGTTGGTTTTGGAAATGCTCAAACAAGAAAAGTTAAAGGTCAATTTGGATAAATGTCTCTTCTTGCAGGAAGAGTTTATGCTCCTTGGATTTTTCATCTCAAAGGGAAATCTCAAAATGGATCTAGAGAAGGTGGAAGCCATACTCAATTGGCCCACACCAAGGACTCCTAATGAGGTAAAATAATTTCATGGACTAGCTAGTTTTTATAGAAAATTTATTAGGGGTTTTAGAAATGTTTGTGCCCCTATGATTGACACAATCAAGGGTGGAAGAAAGTGTCATTTTGTATGGACAAATGAAACAGAGAAATATTTTGAGTACTTGAAAAGGAGGGTAGCAGAAGAACCCATATTTGTTTTGCCTAATTTCAAGAAAATGTTCACAATAGAATGTGATGCTAGCAATAGGGCCATAGGAGGGGTCCTAAGTCAAGAAGGAAAACCAGTAGCCTTCTTTAGTGAGAATTTGAATGAGGAAAAACAAAGGTACTCAACCTATGATTTGGAAATTTATGAAAATGGTTCAATCTTTAAGGAAATGGAGGCATTATTTGTTGCCTAAGGAGTTCATAGTTTATACTGATAATCATGCTTTGAGATTTTTTAATAGACAAGACAAGTTAAACCATAGAAACATCAAGTGGATGGAATACATCCAAGCCTAAAATTTCACAATTAAACACAAGAAGGGTATAATCAATAAGGTTTCAAATGCCCTTAGTAGGAGGAATCTAACCATTCAAGGAATTAGATTGGAAAGCATTGGAATCAATTTGATGAAGGGGATGTATGAACAGGATGCAGACTTTTCATAGGCATACCAAGTATGCAAGGATATGAGTGACAAATATCACATTGATTTTGTAGACTACATGTTGTGGGAGAAATTACTTTTCAGCGGAAGTAAAATTTATATTTGAAGGGGATCTATGAGAGAGAACATCATAAGGGAGAAGCACTATGGAGGCTTAGGAGGTCACTTTGGATTGGACAAAACTTTGGAGATGGTAAGAAGGTTCTAATTCTATCCCAAAATGTAGACATAGGTAAGATGGTTTTTCGAGAAGTGCATGGTTTGTTAGAAAGCCAAGGGTAAATCATCTAATGTAGGATTGTATAACCCTTTACCCATCCCAATGAAGCCTTGGGACTCCATCAACATGGAATTTATATTGGGCCTACCAAGAATCAAATAGGGATATGATAGTATCTATGTGGTAGTAGATAGGTTTTCTAAAATGGCCCATTTCCTACCTTGCAAAACAATCCATGATGCCTCTCATATAGAAGGGAAATTATTCAAGGAAGTAGTGAGGTTCCATGGATTACCAATGACCATAGTCTCTTATAGGGATTCAAAATTCCTTGGACATTTTTAGAGAACACTATGGAAAAGATTAGGGACCAACGTGTCATACTCATCAGCATATCATCCTCAAATAGATGGCCAGATAGAGGTCATAAATACGTCCCTTGGAAACATATTGAGATGTTTGACAAAAGATAATGGATCCACATGGGATGTAGTAATACCACATGCATAATTTTCCTATAATGACTCAGTGAATAGAAGCACTCGTCATAGCCCATTCCAACTTGTATATGGGACACACCCTAGAGGTGTAATGGAGTTAAGAAACATCAATAGTGTGGAAAGAAGGAATGAACAAGAAGAAGACTTTATAGATGTCATGAAAGAACTTCACCAAGAATTCAGGAGAAGACTTGAACAAACTTCAGGGAATTACAAAGAGATACAAGATAAAAGAAGAAGGGATGTGCAGTATCAGGTAGGGGACATGGTGATGATCCACCTCTGAGTAGATAGACTTCCTAAAGGGAAGTATATGAAATAGATGATGAAGAAGATGTGACCCTTCAAGATATTGCATAAATGTGGAAACAATGCCTATAAATTTGATTTACCTCCAGACATTGGATTGTCTAACACTTTCAATGTATGTGATATTTATGCCTGTAAAGGTTCTGATGTCTTTGATACAAGTCTAAAGAGAACGCAGGAAGCTGCAGTACTTCAAAAAATTCCTCATCCAAATCAACATGAATTTGAAGCCCTCTTGGACAAAAGGGTTAGTAAAAAAACTAGGAGGAGAGCATATCATGAGTATCTAATCAAATGGAAGGACAAGCCATTGGAAGATGCTACATGGATAATAGAGAAGGAAATTTAGAAGATGGGACTCCAAGTTGCAGACCTTACAATTCAAGGGACTTGAGTTTTAGTGTCCTGAGGTGTATGGTTCATTGAACCAAAGCTATGTCCTTCCCTAGGGTAGATTAGGATCCTTTGGGATAAGTTGGTAGATGAGTAAAATGTAATAAGCCCAAGTGTAAGACCTTTTGGATCCTAGGTGAAATTATAAACCAGGATGCCAAAATGATAAAATGGGAATAAAATTGTGATTTATTGGTTTCTCACTATATCTAGGTCATTAGGACATGTTTTTGAGGCCATATTTTGTATTATATAAGCCTAGTGTGCAAAAGTTACTAATTGGCAAAATTGTCAAAAATGTTGTTTGACAACATTGACAACTTTTCAAAAGTTTCTCGGTATAGTTGCAAATTTGCAAATTGGGTCCATAATGATTTGAATTGTATTTATTACCATTGAAACTAGTATTTAAACATGTATGAATCCCATTCATGGGTTGGAAATGAATATAAAGACTTTTGGAAGGGTGAACAAATAAAGAATTTTGTTATTTTGTGTATAGTTACTTTGCTTTCAAGTTTGCAAGTACTATATGGATTGGTATGGATGAAAATACAATTGATTTTTTTTCCTTAGGGATCTATCTGATTTGTGCTTTTGGTTTTGGGTGTTTTGGTTTGGTTTGGTTTGGTGAGAGAATAGTAAATTACAAGTTCACTGGTTCTGTAAACCCCAGAAACTAAGGGTAAATTGGTCGTGGAGACCTAAATTTATTTCCCACCTTGGAAAAATCATGGAGCTTTGGGAAATTCAAGTTAGGGGAGTCAGCTTGGAGATTTTTGAAGCACATAAGCAAAGGATACTGTTGGAGGGGTTTTCCACCCTGCCCTAGGTCAAATATCTCTATTTATTTGACTAGGAAAGTAAGAGATAGAGTGGATAACAAGTATCAGTGATTGAAGAGACTTTGGGAATGGTTGGGATCGATCATTTATATTATAGGGAAGAGTATTAAGGGGTTTATTTGGTTTCATGAACCCATTTTCAAACTGTTACTTTGTTACCCAAGCCTAGTGTGGCCAATTAGGCCTGTGGACAGAGTGAGAGTTTTATACTGCAGGAGAGAAGTTAGAAATCCATCTCTTGGGGTTTTTAAGAAGATGATAAAGGGTATCCTAAAAGGTAGGAATATGGACAAGTCATTTGGAGAATTTGGGAATAATCCACCAAAAAAAGTGTAAGAAGGGCTACTAGGTTGACTGTCCTAATTTGAGTAGGATAGGTTGTGGGTGTTTAGGAACTATAAAAGTGAGTGATTCCTAGTTTATTAGGTCAGGATAAGACCTTACCACTATTGAATTTAATTCCCATATAGTTGGGATATAAATCCTTCATTTTGTCTATTTGAGGGAATTGATCCCTAAAGCCTAAATTGGATCCAAGTTGTGAGAAGTCCCCAAGAGTCAAGGAGAGTTGTGGCATAGTAAGTCTACTTAAGAGAGGAGGTATATACCCTCAATGATTTTTTGGATAAAGTATAAGGCTTAAGGTATGGATTTGAGGTTCTTATAATCAAGGAAGACCAATCTAGGTTGTGTGGCTACTTGCTCTACATTACTCTGTCACACTATCACATTTGAAGTGGTTTTCTAGTCCCTCTACCCATTCTATGACCACCTCTGGTTCCATCTTACCATTTAATATTGGTACAACTTATAATGAATTTCCATTCATGGCATTTAGAGACATAAGGAATTTCTCTTCTCTGAGTACTAGATCGGGCTCTGACACTGCATCTTTTTTTGTGACTAACTTGCATTTTTCTTCTATCTCTCTCACCATTTCACTTACCTCTAATGTCCTATCTTGGGATTCATCTAACTTAATTTCCATATTTTCCAAGTATTACCTTCATATTCTATTCTCCTCTTCTATTTCATCTATTTTATTATCCAACTTTGCATTGGTCACCATGGTTTACTCTCCCACTGATTCCAGACCACTCATGTACTTACTAGCCCAAGTCTTTTAGGGATTTGTTACCAATTTAATAGGGTTGTCCTTCTTGAGTCATCTTGACTCAATACTAGGTCTCCAAGGACCCTCTAAGGATTCTCTCAAATCCCAATCCATTGTGTTGAACACTAAGTTATCCTAACCCTCAAACCAAGAACTTCCCTACCAATTTAGGATTTTAATCTACACTGAATCTACAAGGGTAGATTCCTCAAATCCTATGCAATCCCTTCAAAGAATAAAATACAGTTGTGATCACCTCTTATGAGGTCAAATAACTCCATTATTTAAGGTATTGAGTCTACACATAACCTTCTTCCATTCATTTTCCTAATAACTAGGAAGAGGCCTAAGGTCATTGTCTTGTAGCCCTATCTAGGCTACTTTTCTGCATTAACCTTCCAACTTCCCAAAGAAGTCCCAAAACTAATCATTGATCCAGGTATCCTTTTCAAAGACTCAAAGGATTTATAGGGTTTGGGTCTCCTAATTTCTCTATTTAGTACCCTAAAATCTTAGGGGTCGAGTCCTTAAAAGTAGGGCTATTAGGCCTATTCACAGCAATGTGTAGACCTTAGGGCAAGACATATTGTCAATTAGTTCCAAAACACTTAGTCATTCATATGGTTACAATGTTGATCCAGCTATGTAGTTGTAGTGTCGAATGAGAAGTTAGTTCCAAGTAGTATCACCCGAGTCACTAGTATTACCTGAGTTGTATACCATCTCTGATTGATCAATATGGCTTGAGCACCCAGTGTAAACTGAGTGCCAGAGTTGCTAAGTTCACTGTATAGCCCGAGTGTAAGTATATCACCCGAGTGGATTACTTGACCTGAGTATCAACATTGAGTCATCTTAGTACATATTGTTTGATACTATTTAATATGGTAGTAGCAGACTTGTAGAGGTAATTGATTTGGATAAGTATATATGTAAGACACATTGTTTATCTAGAATAATAAAAAAGAACAACATTGAATACATGTATAGATTTGAATATGAAGAGACAAATTGATCAAAAGGCTACAACTATATAAAGGATTATAAGAGACTCATCTATCATATTTAGGTGATCAATATTACATCAAAGGATCTTATTTAGCAAATCAGAGTTGCATAGAAGACCATTCACTGGTTCATCCTAACAGGTGTATCAGTCAAATCCTTTAACAAGGTGGACCTAATAGTCCTTCACAAATCTCCTAACAGAGTACATACTTAATTGTATTGTATAAATCCTTTCACAAGGTGGACCTAATAGTCCTTATTTCTCCTAAGGGGGAAAACCATCAGAATTGGTCAATTGTAAGCCTTAACCGACCAACTTTATTACTTCAATTCTAAAGCTTGTGCGTATCATGCCCACCCCAGTTTTACTTTCTATTTGGAAGGTTTCTAGGTCACCATATCTTGTGTCAAGTGTTATTTATGTTTATTGATTTTCTATTCCATACATGCAATTAGATTAGACAATATAATAAAGGATAAAAGTGAAAAAGTTTTATTGGTTCCTGATTCACCCCCACCCCCTCTCAGTCACCTAGCCTACGATATATTTCCAAAAATTGGTATCAAATCAAAGTTTCTCTTATCAAAAGTTTAACATCTTGAGAAAATATCAGAGGCAATGGAAATATACAGACTAGAGAAATCCATTGAAAATAAAAAGATATATCTACAAGTGACCATGGATCAAATCAAAAAAATCAAGGAGCATCTCTCTCATTTCCTGAAAAGAAGAAAAGAATTAGCAATGCAAATGAATGCAAAAGGTTACATAGAATAAATAATTGAATATTTATGAAAAGAAAGAAATCCTAGAGAATTTGATGCACCCATTGAAGACCTACTTGAAAATAATCTCACTTTACATGAAGAAGTCATAAATTTTAAGAGAGAACAAGAAATACATTCAGTCAGAATATGTTAAGTCATGGAAAAAAGAACCAAGTAGAAAATGATAGAGATATGGCACAAGAAGATAAGAGATTTCTAAGTAAAATATTAGAGGAAAAAGAAAAATAAATCCATAATTTGTCACTTCAGCAAGTAGATATGATAAATCAACTCAATAGTGCAAATAGAGAAGTTATCATTCTCAAGATTGAAAATGAAAGAATCCAAAATGATCTCAATACCAAAAAGAAAACCAATGAGAGTATGATGAATTCACAAGAAAGCATGGATCATTTGATAGAACAAACTCAATTAAGACATCATGGAGAGACTGGATTAGGTTATACAAAATAATGTGAATCCTCGTGCCAAGGAGCTCAAAATAATAAGAAACCTACTTGTAATTACTATGGAAAGTTAGGGGATACATCAAATAAGTGTTGGATAAATGGGAAGTAAAAGTTTAATATAAAATTCTATAGGTGCAAAAAACATGGACATAGGGCAAGTGAATGCACTGAGAAACCTAAGTTTGAAGGAAAATGTTTCAATTGCAATAAACAAGGTCATAAATCCATAGAGTGAATAACTAAGAAGTGGAACCCTACAAAACAATTAGCTAAAGAAATTTTTGGTTGGGATTATAGCACATGGAGAATATGTTGTCATTATGGCGAGTATGGGCACATTGGTGCAAATTGTGCATACACTCACCTTAGAAAAAGGAATCCTACTAAGAGATGTTATGTGTGTAAACAACTCGGTCATCTAAGAAAGATTTGTATGAATAGAGAAAAAGTGGATACTGGTTTTGAGAAAGGAAAAGAAAAAGTTTCTGAAATAAAAAATCAGATGAGTCAGCAATGGGTAAGGAATTCTCCTGATAATTCAAACCAAAATAATGAAGGAACAAATGTCACCCAAAATGGTGAGTTGGGTGGAACAACCATCTCTAAATAATTATATAAGGAGACAACTGAAACTGTGCATACAAGTCATCATACATCAATTCTAGATATGCTAGCAAGTCCAAATCTGCATATTGATGCACTGGGACACGTTATGGTTCTAACCAAGTCAGGATCTCAGTTATAATCGAGTTACTCTAGCTTAACTGAGTTAAGTCAAGTTATATGGTTTCAAAGATGTGAAGTTAGTTTTCACCGCGCTTCTGAGTATACTTGGGAGAACTAACTGAGCTATGAGAGATACTATGTACAGAGCATTTAATGAAACCTTTATGGTGAAATTTGTCATAAATGGTGAAATCTAAGGGTTATTTTTTACCAAGGTTTATAGTTTGTAGACAGATTAAGAGCTTATAGCGATTTCAGAGAGAATTTGTGTTTGGAAGCTTTACTTGCAGTGAAGTTTCATCAATCTTCCGAGCGTTATGGCATCTTCATCCAATAATAAGATCAAGAAGGAATCTGAGATTTTAGTGAGGAATGTAGTCTGCAAACTGCCAAAGTTCAAAAATCACCCAACAATTTTAGAGGAGATAGATCCAATGGGAGCCCATTCCCAAATTCCTCCTAAGGTACTATTGATTCATAACATTCAAAATTTCTATCATTTCACCATTCAAAATCTAGGCACATTGTAGATTAATCAATTATATGAGGCACTTTGTGTGGGTGGAAACCTGAAGCCAGAACACAAGCACCTCAAATTCAAGGGTTTAACCCATATTTGGCATATTCCAAAGAACTTCTAGATAAAGTGGATTAGGTTTATTCTGAGTCATATTCACAACATGCATTTTTGGTTGAATAAACCCATGAAAATCACTAAGATGATGGTACATTGAGTGAAAGGGTACCCAATTCGTGAAAAACCTAAAGCGAGTAAAACCCTACCCTAAGTTGATCAAGCTAAGAAGACTCTTGCCAAGTGGGATGGAAGACGAATGAAGTTGAATGGATTCATTGACATAGAGCTAAATTTTGGAATTCATGTGATTGCACATAAGATATACAATTCAAGCCGACCAAAAAGTATTCCATGTGTGGCTGTGTACTTGGAATACAAAGTGGTGAAGAATAATCTATCATTTAACCTTGTCAAGTTGCAGCTCATCCAATTGAGCAAAAACATGGAGAGCATCCGGGCATCTAAGACCAATCTATGTAAGTTTGGTTAACTCTTGGTCTACTTATTCTTTTATGTTATAAAGTTTTTCCCTTCAAAAGGCATAGTTGTATGGAAGAAGGATAGGTCTATAGTTTAACAGATAAATGAGTTTATATCAAAATTGGGAGATAATTTTGAAAGCATAATGGATTCTTAGTTTGAATTTTTCAGAGAGAAAATGAAGAATAGATTTAGAATTCTCAAACAATTGGTAGAAGACTATAAGGATGATATATGTTTCCTAGTTGATTGTGACAAAGTGCACATCCAAGCTGTCAAACCTAGGGTTGCGTGGGTGAAACCTCTTCCATATAAAGTTAACATAGATGAGACCAAAGACATCATCGAGGCTCTTATTAATGAGCATGTTGATCTTAAAGTAGCTTATTTTAGTACTTATGTAGAAGATAAGGGAAGAATAACATTAGAAATAGAGATTCCCAAAATCTTGAAGAGAGGAAGGAAAAGAATTGAGAATTTTGGAAAGAAATATGGCAAGCCATCAGAATCTCCTCCAATCAATGAAAGCAAAGAGGATGACAAAAATGTAGAAGAAGAAGAACCTGAGAAAGAAGAGGAAAAGGTAGAAGCAGAGCCTCCTAAGAAGAAGAGGCTAGCCCCCAAGAAAACACCAAAGGCCTCTACTCCTTCCTCCACTGCAAACAAACCCAGGAGATCTAGAAGGAAACTGATATTGCCTAAAGAAGATGATGAAGAAGATATAGTTACATTCAAGAAGCCACCACTTACCTTTGAGAAGAAGGTTAAAGAATTTAAGAAAGGTAGTGGTATGTCATGTCCTAGATCACTTAAGTATGCTTCCAGAACCAAGGATGAACAGAAGTTGACTGAGGATGCATTATTAGTGAATATGGCAACATGGAGTTATGATCCATCTAAATTGAAAATCCATATAACTGAAGACCTTCTCAAGGTAATCACCATTCATTGGAACAATTTAGTACAAATTGAAAAGGACATCAGAAAAAAAATCTTGAAGCAAGTCATGCCTACTATGAATAATAAAGAGGTAAAACATGTTATGTCTAAGTATCATAGTAATCACACTCCAAGGTTTAGAACTTTTCAAATTTTGAGCAAGAAAAAAAAGGATGTTGTGCAGACCACAACTAAGTTGTGGAAGTCTAGTTTTGAAGACAAGGTAGATGATAATATAGAGGTGTTGATGACAATTATTCAATTGTGTATTGTCATTTATGTATACACAAATATAGTGATGTTATACATATTTTTATAACTAAACCAAGCATAGTTAGTGTATGCCATGTTCTCTTGGGCATTGAAGAACACCAAAGTGATTTTTAGTTCTAACCAAGTTCACTCAGGCAATACAGTAATGGTCGGGAATTGAAGGATTACAATGTTAACTGAGTTATGCTTTTAGTGTCATCTGGCTAAGAGCGGTTTACATTTTATGTTTAATTGGTTACATACAACTGACAGACTTAAGTTTTATTATTTATTTGGAAGGTTATTCAAGCTGAATTGACAAAGCCTATCATATATATACACGGTCAAGTTTGGATTGAATGTGTGAAAGTGGAAGTAATAAGCATAAATATATGACAAAGTTTTGATATGAAGAGTGAAGGAGAAATCAGATGGAATTTTGATTAAGGACAGAACATACAGAGCCATAATTGAATATTTGATCAGTGAGGACCTAGTTGAAAGCTAGAGTAGAGATCAGAATCAGCAAAGATAGTTGCTTCTTCAAACAGGTCAATCCATTAATACTCTCTAAAAATTGTAGCAGTGATCAAAATCTCTTTCCAGAGTAGACTTAACAGTCTTTCATGAATCCTCTCACAAGGTGACATTTCTACATTGAAGTTTTTGAAGACCTCTAACAAGGTCACTCCTTATAGGGTGATTAAATCCTCTAACAGGGTCACACCGAATAGAGTGTATTGTAACCTTTAACAGGGTTGGCTCGTAACATGGCTCACCTCAGAAGAGTGAAAAATAGTAACTAGTTTTAATTGGTGGTTTTTCCCAAATTGGATTTCCACATTAAATCTTGGTGTCATCTACGTAAATTTTATTTTATTTATGCGTTATGTTTCTACACTTAATTAGGAAAGGATAAATAGTAGTTAATATCTTAAGTTTACTTTGTTAACTGAGTAACAACTGAATATCTATGTTAACTAAGTAATAGTGATAAGTTTGATTAAGATATCTAAGGGACTTGGATTTGTTTTTGTGGTAACTAATTCACCCCTCCCCTCTCAGTTACTCAAATCATTTCCAACAATTGGTATCAGAGAATTCGGTGCTTTCATGGAAGGTTTCAAGGCCTAAGATAAATATTAGAGATGTCTTACAGAAGGGAGATCCCCAAGCTTAAAAAAGACAACTTCATTGCATGGCAAGATTTAATGAGGCTACATCTATCTACAATTGGAGATACTAGTTTTAAATTATTGGATAACAAGTATGTGGAACCACCGAGACCAATGTCTATAGATCAGATGGTGGACATGAAGAATTATAACATAATGATGATTAATATAGCTTCTTCAGTCAGCTATTCTGAATTTTATGAAGTCAAGGACTGCTCTACTGCCTATGATATGTTGAAGAAACTACATGATATACATGGAGGAGATGAAAATGTAAAGAGAGCCAAAGAAGAAAGTCCTAGAGGTAAGTTTGATCAAATGAGAATGAAAGAAGGAGAAGACATTAGAAAATATAGTGAAAGAATCAAGAAAAGTGTTAGTGCCATCTGAGCTACCGGCGGAACAATTGAATACAAAAAAATTGTTAGTAAGGTATTGAGAACTTTACTTCCTATCTATGCAATTAGAGATTTATCTATTCAAGAGATGATGTGTAGTAATGATATAACTCTAGATGCATTGGTTGGAAGGCTTACAAATTTTGAGTTGGACAATTTGGATAATTATTCTCCTAATCCTAGCAATTTTGAGTTTGCATTAAAAGCTAAATTAGACCTTGGAAAGATGGATAGAAACTCAAAAGAAAAATAGATTGGCAGTGATAGTGATGATGAAGATCTGGAAATGATTGAAGCATTACTTGCAAAGAGATTTGCCAAAGGAAAATACAAAGGAAGAATACCATTGATTTTCTTTTCATGTGATGAGTTTGGTCACATTGTTGCTAAGTTACCAAAAAAAGACAAAAAAGGTGAGAGAAAGTTCAAAAAGTACAAAGGAAAGAAAGATTTCAAGAGCTATAAGAGCTACAAGGACAAAGGTGATGAATATTACTATATTTCTAAAGATTCTTATAGTGATAGAGGTGAAGATGAAATGGTTTACATTTCTATTAAGGATGAGTCAGAAAATGAAGATAATAAAAAGACTGCACTTTACTCTCATATTAGCAAAAATGACACTTGGATAATTGATAGTGGTTGATCTCACCACATGATAGGTGATAAAACTAAATTTGAACATCTTGAGCACTATGATGGTGGGAGTGTCAGTTTTGGGAATGATGAACCTTTCTATGTGAAAGGTAAAGGTTGTATTTCTCTAACTGAAGGAATCAAATGTGATAATTCTTATTGGGTGAAGGACTAAGGAATAATCTACTAAGTGTGGCACAACTGAATAACATTGATTTTAAGGTAGAATTCATGAATGGTAAGGCCAAGATCTTGGATGGTAAAGGAAACCTAGTTGGAACTGGTAGGAAAACAAAAGGTAACCTATTCTATCTTTATCTCACTGAAAGTTCATGTTTTATTTCACAAGTAGAAGAAATCTGGTTATGGCATAAAAGGTTGTGTCATGTGAATTTTGATAACCTGGTCAACATAAGAAAGAACAAAAGAGTAAGAGGTATTCCTATTCTGAAGAAACCTCAATTAGCAATATGTAAACAATGTCAAATTGGGAAGATGGGAAAAACTATTTTCAAGAGAAAGAATTACAATATAGAAGAAGTCTTGGAGTTAGTGCATACTGATTTGT
Source organism: Thuja plicata (assembly GCA_018584345.1). Taxonomy (NCBI): domain Eukaryota; kingdom Viridiplantae; phylum Streptophyta; class Pinopsida; order Cupressales; family Cupressaceae; genus Thuja; species Thuja plicata. Next base: position 149,996 of record MU227219.1, read on the forward strand.
GTGGGCCAATTTGAACAAAAAGTTACATAGGAGAGAAGTATTACATTCTATTTGTTGATGACCATTCTAGAATGATGACTGTTATGTTTCTCAAAGAAAAATCAGAAGCTTTTCAGAAGATTAAGTGGTACCTTGCTAGAGTTGAGAAGGAAACATGAAAGAAAATTAAACGCTTAAGATCTGATAGAGGAGGTGAATTCATTTCCAATGAGTTCAATGAATTCTACAATGAAAGAGGAATCAAGAGACAAGTATCCACCCCAGGTACACCACAACAAAAAGGGATAGAAGAAAGAAGAAACATATCTATTATGAATTGTGCAAGAACCTTGATGACTGAAAAGAATGTTGCTACCAAATACTGGAAGGAAGCCATCAACACTTCAATTCACACCTAGAATAGAATTCTATATGTGTGAAAATGGCCAATACCTGCAAGATGAAAACACAAAAACACACACTTCAATAAATTCTTTACTTTACGTGGTTAGTGGGTTAGACAATATGAAATATGAATAAACAATCTACACTAACTGACAATGACCCATTGCCTTCTAGTAGGCAGGAGTATGAGTTTTCTCTCAGGTCATCGCAAAATCAGTGACTACACTAATTACCTAAATGAAGGATTTTAAAGCTATGATTAAATGATCTAAAATGATATGCAAGATGAAGATTTGTTGTTAATCCAAGCTACTTAGGATTCAATTTGAAAGCACCAAATTGAATGTTTTTGATAGATTTTTATAACACCAAATTGGAAATGTGCTCTAAATTAGGTTTTCATGCTTGAAATAAATTAACAACAATAAAAGATAAAATGATTAAAAGAAAGCTAAGATTGAATAAAACTAGAATGTGAAATACAACATAATAATGATAATCAAAATTAGGATCATTTGTGAAGAAAATGAGTTTCTCTTTTATAGAAATATCCCTCGAATCAACGGTTGAGATCGAAAGAAAAGAGTGGCTCAGATTCAATTGAAGAAGCACAATCCATGTGCAAGCAATGTGATTGGTCGAAAGAGTTAGTTGTCTGAACTGACTCATCAATCTTTCTAGAAATTTCCATATTCAGTTCGCAGTTAACTAAAATGTTTCCTAGATGATAAATAGTGGAGAATTAGTTAACTGAGTGGAACTGGATTGTTTCCAAAATGATAAATCAGTTAAAACTCGATTTGACAATGTCATATGCATTTTTAATAATTTAATTGATTTTGAATGTATATTAGTTTTTATTAATTAATTTAATTCCCTTTTTGATTTAATTGACAATTTTGTAATTTTATTTAATTAATATATCAGAATATAAATTAAAAAATTAACATAAGGTTTACTTGCCAATGTAATGTGATTTTAGGTATTAATTAATTAATAAAGTACGATGATCAATTAGGACCTAGGGTTTAGGTTATATCAGTTTGAATTTGATGAATTGACTGTTTGATTTAGGACTTAGAATAATCAAGATTAGGGTTTCTTGATTAATTATTGAGATTGGGGGCCTAGGGTTTAGATGACCATTTTTATGTGAATACATTTTCCCCTCTTTGAATTGATGTTTGATAAGCACATTGATACAAAGACCTGTTAGCAAGAAGAGCTAGAATACTTTGTTTTGAAGAAATGAAACCATTCTTTTGAAGAAGACCGACTTCGAGCTTGATTGGACGAAGATTAATCAAAATATATAAATAGAATACTCAGTTTGATTTGAAGCGATGAAAATGAACATCTATCAGGAACTTTTAAACCTTTTGATTAGTTTAAATGAACAAATAATTTGATTTGAAGCGATGAAACTGATTACCGTTAAGAGATTTGATTAGCAAGCAAATTGACTTGATTTGAAGCGATGAAGCCAATTTGATCAATGTATCTGATTTCAATAATGGATAGCCCATATAAGAATGATCTTGTCTGGTATTGAGTATATTCATCACTATATAAGACCATTGATTAGGTTGCATTTGATTTTAATATGATCTCAACTTGATTTGATGCGATGAAGCTGAGATGCCCCAAGCAATGGGGTTTTGATTAAGGATGTGATCACTGGAATGTTGATGTCCTGATCCTGCCCCATCAGGAGAGAAATCAAAATATGGCTAGGTTCCCCAATGATGAGAAGCAATTATATTGATAACATAATGCAAGAAGAAGCTGATCTGATTAGAAATAGGTCCCAAGTAGTTAGGAAAAAAATTGTACTTGATGGGACGTCCTGTTTGACCAAGATTGAACAAAAGTATGATACATGGATTGATTAGAGGAAAAGAATGAGAGATTTCTATTGGTTGTACAAGTGGTCAATTTCAGATTTCAATTTTAATCCTAAAAATAGAATCAAGATAGTCAAATTAGTAAGGGGTGTCATGTTCATGTACAACTGACATCTTGACGAAAGGAAGATTGATTGATAAGAAGCTTAGATCCTTCACATTGGAGAGAGATACCGATATTATGCATATTTCAACACCATGCAAATGTAGATGTAAGAATAACATGAATACAACCGAAGGTGTAGTCATTAAAGCTTTAGGATTGAAAATTTTCATCATCAAGCATTTTTGGAACATCGGAGTCGATACAATTCTTACTCGCGCCACTACGACCATAAGAATATGAATATGAATTTCATCGGATAAGATATGGGAAACTAACATAAGCATCATGGAACAATAGCCGAGATGACCTTAATGTTTTTTCCAGTTGATGTTATAAGAGTACACTAGTACATTGAGGCATTCAAAGCCAAGATAACCACGAGTTTGATCTTGCGTAAACAAGCAGAGCAATAACAGTCAAGGAGATAGTTCTGACCTCACCTTGGTGTAAAAGTAAACATGATCAAGGGATGTGAGGCTTTTCTGCCTTAATGCAGGAGTGCTTACCACATACACCCTGTTTATTTGATGTTTCTGGATCATCAAGACTGCACCAACAAGCAGTAGACAAAGAAAATATTGATGAAAAATCAATGAGAATAGACAACATACAAAGATAAGTTCAACATACTTTAGCTAGTTTCAAAGATTTTGGATGTGTATGTGTAGGGGGTGTCAAGAAACACCGTCATGCTTGTGAGTGCTTTGTATTTGATTTCTATCAATCTGTTATTTATGTTTGTGGTATCCAATGTGTGTTAATAAATACAGATACGTCAAAAGATAGTGGTATGAAACACTATCTATTAGGATGTTGAGAAACACTTGTTTGCATCAGTAGCAAGTTGTCCTTCAGAAATGACAAGATTACTGACTCTGGTGTAAGCTAAAGATGTGATCAAATTTGGGGACCTATGCCCCTAGTAGAAAACAATGATGATTGACTTGACTCATACTGCGAGGACAATGCTAATTTGATTGTCCCTAGGCTATGATTCTGGATCAGTTTCAAGCCAGGAGGGTTCTCAGAAGAACTAGAGTGTCACGAAAGTGACTGAAAGATATGTACAAACTAAAGAAAAGGATTGCCAAGATTGAGCATTGATATATGGAGCGCTAAGTATGAGAATTTCCTGTTTACCAAGTTTTCACCTACTTGGCAGAGCTTCTATTTTTTCTACCATGGTGCCTGTTTACCAAGTTTTAACCAAGGCACTTTTTCTTCTTTTTCAATTTTTTTGTATGTTTCCATTTTTTTATTTTTTGATTGATGTATCAAGGCACCTATTGCTAGATTTACACTAGGATGATCATTTTTTTCAAGAATTTTTCCAATTTTTAGATTTTTTAGAGATTAACCGATCTCAAGAGAGATCACATTGGTTTTCCCCCAATGTCTAGCAAGGTAGAGGTCATTATAGATGGATTAGAAAGTTGATAGATGAGGTGAACAAACAATGATGGATGAAGAGGGTGAATGTGACCCTCAAGGAAAGATTCCTCAAGACTACCCCAGCTAGGGAAAAAAAAAATGTAGCAATGTAGGCTCATAGAATAGTGCTAGATAACTTATAGGATAATGACCTCATGTCATGAAAAGCATGTACTCCAAAAGAATGGACATGTCAAGAGACTTTATGAGAAACTATTTTGCATTTTTTGTTCTTCATTTTGATCAAGACCAAGGGGTCAATTAGCTAGGATAGTGATGGGATAGCATGATCACGATAGGGTGCCATGGATGAGAGCAAGCGAATAGGCTATTTGAAAGAATAATGGATGAGTCCCAGAGTACCTGCTTTGTGTTAGGCGAGAGCCAAGTATAAGCTCAAATTCCACTTATCTTTCGAGGTTTTAGCCTCAAGGAAGCATTTTTATTATAGTGATTCGAAGAAGCTTGGCGTTAGCTTGTTCTCACTTGGGTTGTTCTCCAAGGGTGAGCACTTTTTCCCACTTGGACAGGCCCTCTAAAGTGTAGATGTTAAACGATGAATGACAATAATGTTTCTAGATTTCTGATCATCCCAAAAGGGTGAGACCATAGTTTCCTGACATTATTTCCATCCCTAAAACACCAAATAGAAGTTCATTTTAAAAAGTCTTGCATGTGCATTCCTATTTTAATAAAACAAAAGCAATATACAAGAACAATGTTTAGCATTCTATCGATCAAGGCAATGTGTGAGACGATTCATTAGTAGTCTATGTTTTAGTCTTCTTTTTCAACATCCTACAAAACCACTATTAGGATGAAACCAATAAGATAATCTAGAGAACAACAAAGCCCAAAAATTGTTAGCATTAGAAAAATTAGAAAATCATAAATCTGATTGCATATTCAAAAACTCAACAAAATATAATGCACTTTCAAAAAAAATGCATCCAAAAATGTTACTATATGAGCCCGTACAAGGCTCTAGAAGCTGCAAAATGCAGGATTAGGAAAGTACAGCCATCAAAAACTTTGATTTCTGATAAATCCAACAAGAAAAATAACAAAATAATCCCAACACAGTGATCGTTACAAAAATATACCCCAAATCAAAAAATAATGCTTAAAAAAAGGACCTAAAGCAAGCAAGATATGGGGGTTTGAAGTGGGACTATAAATTTAAAAATGCATATGGTGAATGCAAAAATTTGAAAATCCTACTGACGTTAGAAATTTGTGTTATGAAATTTGACAGCCCCATAGACATCAAAAAAATCCAATAACCTTATGTTTTGGCGCCTGGACAACCATCAATTTTATCCCGCTCTCTCTGGGCGACAGGAGGAACTTGAGTAGAGCTCAGGTGGTGTTTCGGCAGAGCAGTGGGGGATCTGGGCTGCGCAGTGGGGGCTGAACCCATTTGGAGGGCTAGATGCATAGCATAGAAGGAGAAAGGAGGATGGTGGGAGAAAAGGAAGCAAGTGGCGGAGCAAAGAGGAGTGTGGTGGAGGCAAGGAGAATGGCACGGGAGTTGGGTAGAGGATTAGAGGTGGAGGGGAAGAGGAGTGAAGGTAGGTTAGGGCTACAAGTTGGTCACTGGGAGAGTGTGGATGGAGGAGGCTGGCGGGTTGAATACAGACATGGCGCAAGTAGGTGAAGGTGTAAGGAGGTTGAGCGGTGGTTGCTGCGCATAGTGGATAGGTGGAGTTTGGAAGTTTTGGCTGAGTGGTGGTGGTTGTTGTATGTATGGAAGAGGTGGCGAGTTGGAAGTGTTGGCTGAGTAGTGGTGGTTGTTGTACATATGGAAGAGGTGTTGGGTTGGGTTTGGGAGTTTTGTGTGATGGGGGAGGGTTAGGATTTAGAGCTGCAGTGTGGAGGGTAAGCGCGACAATGCAACATGAAGGGAGTGGAGCAAGCTAGAGTGGGGCTATGGGATTTAGTCCCACATGCACCCAAGGAGTAAAGGATAGTTAGTTTTTATAACAAAAATAAAAACTAAGTTGTAAAGCAAGAGGCTTGGATGGAATAAGCATGGGTGGTTTGCACGTACAATGTTGATGCCTTTGAGAAAGATTAGTGGGACTTTTTGATAAAAAATAGATCTAAAAGATTAACAAATCGAGGATGGATTTAAAAAATACAGAAAAAATTTCTTTTTTCATTTTGCTTCAGCCTCAAACAAAAAATGTCTCGATTTGCATGTCGAGGGCTGTATGGCCTATTCGTGCAATTTTTTTTTGCCATGGATTTGATTTTGGGCAGGGGTAGGCATATTTATAGTAATTTCAAACCAAAACAACGACTCAGACATGATGGTGGACTCAAATTTTTCTCAAAGTGGATGTGGAAAGGGGTTTTGGCTCAAAGTGAAAATTAAGCCCTATGGTGGGTGCCAGAAATGTATACGTGAAAATGGGTGATACCTTCAAGCTGCAAAAAAAGACACACACACTTCAATAAAGTATTTACATGGTTAGTGGGTTAGACAATACGAAATCTAAATAAAAAATCTACACTAACTGACAACAACCCATTACCTTCTAGTTGGAAGGAGTATGAGTTTTCTCTCAGGTCATCGCAAAATCAGTGACTAAACTGATAACCTAAATGAAGGATTTACTCTAAATGATCTAAAATGAAGGATTTTAAAGCTATGATTAAATGATCTAAAATGATATGCAAGATGCAGATTTGTTGTTAATCCAAGCTACTTAGGATTCAGTTTTAAAGTACCAAATTGAATGTTTTTGATAGATTTTAATAACACCAAATTGGAAATGTGCTCTAAATTAGGTTTGCATGTTCCAAAGAAATTAGAAACAAGAAAAACTAAAATGATTAAAAGAAAACTAAGATGCAAGAAAACTAGAATTTGAAATGAAACATAATAACGATAATCAAAATTAGGATCCTTTGTGAAGTAAATGAGTTTCTCTTTTATAGAAATATCTCTAGAATTGATGGTCAAGATCAAAAGAAAAGAGTGGCTCAGATTTGATTGAAGAAGCACAATCCATGTGCAAGCGATGTGATTGGTCGAAAGAGTCTGTTGTCTGAACTGACTGATCAGTCTTTTTGGAAACATCCATATTCAGTTCTCAGTTAACTAAAATGTTTCAAAGATGATAAACAGTGGAGAATTAGTTAACTGAGTGGAACTAGACTGTTTCCAAAATGATAAATTAGTTAACTGGATTTAATTATGTCATATGCATTTTTAATAATTTAATTGATGTTGAATGCATATTTTTTTTTTATTATTTAATTTAATTACCTTTTTTATTTAATTGACAATTTTGTAATTTTATTTAATTAATATATCAGAATATCAATTAAATAATTAACATAAGGTTTATTTTCCAATGTAATGTGATTTTAGGGATTAATTAATTAATCAAGTATGATGATCGATTAGGACATAGGGTTTAGGTCAGATCAGTTTGAATTTGATAAATTTCATGTTTGATTTAGGACTTAGAATAATCAAGATTAGGGTTTCTTGATTAATTGCTGAGATTGGGGGTATAGGGTTTAGATGACCATTTTTATGTGATTACAATTTCAACTAAAGAGAGGTACTAAGTAGACACCTTTTCAATTATGGTACATGGCTATAAACCCAATGTTTATTATTTCAAAGTATTTGGAAGTAAATGTGACATGTTGAAGTAGGAGAAAGAAATGTAAAATTTGATTTAAAAGGTGATGAAGGTATATTCCTAGGCTACTCCTACAAAAGTAAAGCATATAAATGTTTGAATCTTGCTACTGATAAATTCATTGAAAGTGTACATGTAAAGATTGATGAGTTTGTAGAGAGAAGTGTAGAACAAAGCAGTAAAAAGCCTCATGACTATAGAAACTTTGTGTATTATGAACTTGATACTATACCAAAGACACAAGAAATGGTGGTTGGACATCAACCATGTCAACCACTGAATTTATCAACACAAACCTTGTTGCAACCTGTGCAACCTGAGCTTCTAACTGAAGAAATCAAGTCTCAAAATGAAGAAACTAAGTCATAGGTAGAGGGAATCAAGTCCTAGATAGAGGCACCCGAGTCTTAGATAGAGGCTCCCAAGTCTCAGATAGTGGAACTCGAGTATCAGTTGGAAGAGAAGAATAGAATGTTTGAACATGGTGAACCAAGTGGAACAAGCCTAGAATAAAAGAGGAAGGAACTTGTACTTTCCAAATATGTCAGAAGGCATCATACACCTAAGAAAATAATTGGAGATCAGACAGAAGGTATAATGACTTGAGGAACAAAATTAAAGGTACATGTTTTCTTAGTGAAATTGAACCTAGATCCATTAAAGATGTGTTGAATGATGAAAGTTGCATAGAAGCCATGAATGAAGAGATTGAGTAGATAGAAAAGAAAAAAACCTATACTCTTGTACCTAGACCAAAAGACAAGAGTGTGATTGATACTAAGTGGGATTTTAGAAACAAGATGAATGAAAAATGTGAATTTTTGAGAAGAAAAGAAAGATTAGTGTGTAAAGGATATGCTCAAGAAGAGGGTATTGATTATGGAGAAACTTTTTCTCATGTTGCAAGACTTGAAGGAGTTAGAAATCTTCTAGCATATGCAGCACATGAAGGATTCAAGGTATACCAAATGGATGTAAAATCTGCATTCTTCAATAGAATTCTGGAAGAGGAAGTCTATATTGAGAAACCTAAAGGTTTTGTTGATCCTAACAAAAGAAATATGGCTTGCAAAATGCACAAAGCCTTGTATGGACTGAAACAAGCTCCTAGAGCCTGGTATGAAATATTGCATGATTACCTAGTAAGTATTAGATTTTAGAGAACCAATGACAATAGTAGCTTGTATATCAAAGAAGGACCTCAGAACAAGATATTATTAGAAGAGATATTTGTTGATGATATACTATTAACTGGACATGATGATTTATACAAAGAATTCTTTGAAGCTATGAGTAAGGAATTTGAGATGTCTATGTTTGGATAAATCAAATTCTTTGTTGGTTTACAAGTTCATCAAATGAAGGATGTTATCTACATTACTCAATCTAAATAGATCAAAGAGATACTGAAGAAATTTGGAATGGAAGATTCCAGACCATTTGGGACACGTATGTCTACTTAACATAAGTTTTCTAAAGATTATGACTCAAAGGAGGTAAATTAGACTACCTACAAATCCATGATTGGTAAACTTCAATATGTTGTTCACACTAGACTTGATATTACATTATTAGTTGGTATTGTTGCAAGGTTTCCAACTAGTCCTCGAGAGCATCATTTAATGACTATCAAAAGGATTATGAGATATCTTAAGGGTACTGAAGAGTGTGGATTATGGTATAAGAATGGAGGAAACTTTGATTTGAAGACTTTTACTGATGTTGATTGGGCAGGAAGTGTTGATGACAGAAATAGCACTAGTGGTGGAGCATTGTTTCTTGGTAAGAGGTTAGTCTCTTGGACCACCAAAAAACAAAATTGCAACTCTCAGTCTACAACAGAGGCATAGTATGTTGCTACAGTCGTAAATTGTTCAAATGTCATATGGTTTAAACAAATTTTGTTAGGTATGAAGGAGGAAATCAAAGAACTAGTTATTATCTATCTGTGACAACACTAGTGCTATTAACATTTCAAAGAACCATGTGATGCATACTAAGACTAAGCATATTGCAATAAAGTATCATTTCTTGAGAGAATTGGTTTAGGAAAAGGAAGTAAGGTTGGAATATATGAATACTAAAGAACAAATTGTAGACATATTCACAAAACCTTTACCTAAGGATGAATTCTTGTATCTTAGAGGAAATCTAGGGGTGATTCCCCTAACTCAGGCTCACTAATGGACATATTAGTGATGCATCAACCGAGCTACTGAACAAATTTAACATGTTGATGCAGATTGTTAGAGCTTAATGCATATGAATCAGTACATTATGTACACTACAATTCATTATATAGAGTCTTTGGAATTGGTTGTCAAAGAGGGAGATATTATTGATGTCATGCCAAAGAAATTATTAAAGGAAAGATTATTGAAGGAGAAATTTTATCAGAAACAAAGATTAATGTAAGAGAGAGAAATTTGTATTCCAGAGATTGTGAAGACAGAGGGAGTTTTCCAGATGTGAATCAGAATGAAGCTAAGGACATTAATAAAAAAATTTCCTTATTAATGTTTCTCTAAAATTCTTTGTATTATGACATGTTGTGTTGCCATCAATGTCGAAGAGGGATATTGTTGATGACAATTATTTAATTGTATATTGTCATTTATGTATACACAAATAAATTGATGTTACACAAATGTCTATACCTAAACTAAGCATAGTCAGTTTATGCCATGTTCTCTCGAGCATTGAAGAAGACAAAAGTGATTTTTAGTTCTAACCAAGTTCACTCGGGTAATACAGGAACAGTCGGGCATTCAAGGATTACAATGTTAACTGAGTTATGCTTTTAGTGTCAGCCGACTAATAGTAGTTTACATTTTATGTTTAATTGGTTACATGCAACCGACAGACTTAAGTTTTATTATTTATTTGGAAGGTTATTCAAGCTGACTTGACAAAGCCTATCATATATATACATGGGCAATTTTGGATTGAATGTGTGCAATTGGAAGTAATAAGCATAAATATATGGTAGAGTTTTGATATGAAGAGTGAAGGAGAAATAAGATGGGATTCTGATTAAGGACAAAACATATAGAGCTGCAATAGAATATTTGATTAGTGAGGATCTAGTTTAAAGCTAGAACAAAGATATAAATTAGAAAAGACAGTTGCTTCATCAAACAGGTCAATCCATTGTTACTTTCTAACAATTGTAGCATTGATAAAAATCTCTTTACAGAGTAGACTTAACAGTGTTTCATAAATCCTCTCACAAGGTGATATTTCTACATTGAAGTGTTTGAAGACCTCTAACAAGGCCACTACTTAGAGGGTGAGTAAATCCTCTAATAGGGTCACACCTAATAGTGTGTATTATAACCTTTAATAGGGTTGGCTCCTAATAGGGCTTACTTCAAAAGAGTGAAAATAGTAACTAGTTGCAATTGGTGGTTTTTCCCAAATTTGGTTTCCACATTAAATCTTGGTGTCATCTCTATACATGCTATTTTATTTATGATTTATATTTCTACACATAATCACTAAAGGATAAATCACAGTTAATATCTTAAGTTTTCTTTGTTAACTAAGTAACAACACAATATCTACGTTAACCAAGTAACAATGATAAGTTTGATTAAGACATCTAAGGGAATTGGATATGTTTTTGTGGTAACTGATTCACACTTCCCCTCTATTACTCAACTCATTTAAAACAAGTGGAACTGAGTACACACCCTTATGTACAAGTTTAAAATGAATAACTACCTGAGGTACATACCATTGAGGAATCTAATACAGAGCAGATTGCAGTGGAATTGATGGCATCACTGCCCTAATCACCTAGTATGATTATCTTTGATGACATGTAACTGATTGAATGTTTGAATATGTTAAGTTGATCACTGAAATGCAGAAGGATAGTGCAAGACATTAAATTAGTTAATGGATTGTATTTTCATTGATGTCAACTTGATATAATCTAATCGGTTATAATCAAAGTGTCAAAAACTTTAGAGAATCAAAGAGAAAAAGATTATGATTTAAGCAATGCATAAAATACAAGCATTCACAATATGACTTCAAACATTGATGGTCATTGGATACCAACGGACAGAGATGACCAAAATTCAAGTCACAGTGATTCCCGAGCAAGAACACTGATGAGAATTACTGACGAGAAGAATCACAAGCATAACTGAAAGCCATAAACATAGTGTAAACCGATGGAGAAGGCCAAGGAGAACTGGAGTGTTGACTGAAGCTATCAAAGAGTTAAACACCAAAATTAACTCAAGCTCAGAAATGACAAACTATCTAGTTGGCAGAGCTAAATATGGACTTAACTGTTAGTTATCTTTGTTTTCATCAAAAATATAAAGTCTGAGATAAGTAATGGATTTAAAACTATTTTTTCCCAGTTGGCAAGAAGATCTCTACGAGATAAAACAAGAGTTTTTCTTTAAATCTAATTGGCAATAATTATGGATCACGCCAAGATCAAGAAAATCAAGAACCTAACAATGGTGATATCATTTCTATAAAGAGACAACTCAATTCATTATGAATTGGAGTGAGTGAATGAATGAAAAGAGGATGCTTAAGAGAAACTGATGAAGAGAAATTTCATACAGTCCTCATCAACCAAGCTAAGGAAAGAGCTAAAGTTTCCTGTGGACAGTGAGCAATAGAGAACAATATCACCTAGTAGAATCAAAGTGGAGTAAAGGTATACACCGAGATATATTGATCAGAATAGTTTTATGAGATTAAAATAGATATGAAAATCTACAAGTATAAGTTGTATATGTGAATAGATCATATTGTTTTAGTTTAACCATTGATTTAGAAAGTCTCTTAACCAAGTGGGATTTAAATATCCTTTCTATATTGAGATACATCCAAAGGAGTATCAAAAAGTTTTATCATGAAGATAGCATGAGAGGCCTGATACCTATTGACAAGCCAAGTGAGTGTTTGATCAAGGAAGGTAGCACAGAGATGCCCGATATCAAGTGACAAACTAAAATTTTAAATCCTCTAACAAGGTAACACCTAACAATGTGTTTGTAACCTTTAACAGGGTTGGCTCTTCACCGAGCTCACTTCAGAAGAGTAAAAAATTTGGGTTGCCGGTCCCAAGTGGTTTTTCCCTTAACATGGTTTCTACGTTAAAAATTCATCTGTCAATGTGTTTATGAGTCATTAATTTAGTGTTTTGCATTACACATAACTTAGCTAGATTAATCGGTATACTCTAGATAATTTATTGTCTTTCAGTAAATTAATAGATTGCTATTCGGTAAAAATAGAGTAGAAGGTTTTACAAAGTATTCTGAGCAGTAGTAATTTGATAATAATAGTTGGAGGCATTCATCTTATATGACTGTAGATAACTAGAGGCTTCATATTGTGGTACTAATTTTTTGGGTTGATTATTGAAATATTTTTGAGGCCACTGATTCACCCCCCCTCTGAGTTATTACTAAAAATTGGTATCAGAGCTTGTGTGCTTAGAAAAGGAGTTTAACAACTCAAGAAAAATATCACAAGATGAACAGATGAGATGTGCCCAAGTTGAATAAAGACAAATTTGTATTATGGAAAAGTAGAATAAGACTCCACCTATTAGGTATTGGAAATGATATTGTTCAATACTTAGATACTGAATATGTGTTTCCTACAGGACCTCACACTCTTGAACAATTAAGAGTAAAACATGAACATAATTGCATGATAATAGAACCTGCATCATCACTCTCTGATGCTGAGTTTGAAGATGTCAAAACCTACACCTCTACAAAGAAAATGTGGGATAAGTTGAAGCTGGTACATGGAGGAGATGCCAATGTACTAAGAGAAAAGGAAGAAAGCCTAAGAGGGAGGTTTGATGACCTAAGGATGAAAGAAGGAGAAAATATCACTCACTATAGCAATAAAATCAAAGAGGTAGTAAATGCTATCCGAGGAGTTGGAGGTGTAATTTAAGAGGAGATAGTAGTAAGTAAAATCTTAAGAACCTTATTGCCTGTATATGCTATTAGAGTTTCTTCTATTCAAGAGATTAGAACAATTACAAACAATAGAGTTAGTCTAGATATTCTGATTGGTAGACTAATTTCATTTGAGATGAATAACTTTGATAATAATGTCTTACCATCTATAGAATCAACATTCAAATGTTCTCCTATAAGGATTGGGTCTGATCACTTCCCTATTATCTTCAATGCTAACATCTTAAATGGAAAAAATAATATCCCTTTCCATTTTGAGAAGATGTGGCTAGACTACCCTAGTCTTAAGGATAATATCTCCAAATGTTGGAACTATAAACAGGAAGGAACTGCTATGTATAAAATAGCCAAGAAGTTGAGTAATGTTAAGAGAAATATTAAAATCTGGAACAAGGAGGTTTTTGGAGACATCTTCAAAGCTAAAAGTTTAAAAAAAGAAGAGATCAAGTCCATCCAAGAGAAAATCCAGAAAGAGGGATTCTCTGAGGAAAATAGAAGTATAGAGAATATCTTGTTAGCAGACTTTCACAATATTATCAAAAAGGAAGAATGCTTCTGGAGGCAAAGATCAAGAGCCTTATGGCTCAAAGATGGAGACAAAAACACAAGATTTTTTCATT
>MU227219.1:168944-183607 GCA_018584345.1 Thuja plicata
ATGAAGAGTCAGCTGATGGACTCTGAATGCCTTCTGAAGACTTTGATCTGATTTTGGTGCTGGCGGTCCTCTTCTCTGTTTTCTTTCCAGCTGTCTTTTTGTTCATTTTGTTTAGCTTGTTTATATTTCTTTATCTGGGTTTTGACCCACTGTTGATTGTTCCCTTCTCTGGGCCAATCTGATGTTCTTTTGGCTTTTCTTGTCTCTCTTCTCTCTGTTTTGTTAAAGGGTTTCGGGGTCCCCTTCAAAACCTGCTTTTACCGTAATCAAAAACATTAAAATGTTCTCTAAAGATAAGTAACTCAAGTCATAGAAATGCTGTTAGAAATGATAGTGACAGTGATAATGAGGATCAAGGACTTGATGAAATTGAAGAGCTAATGACAAGAAGATTGCAGAGAGGAAAAGGTAGATACAAAGGTAAATTACCATTTGTATGTTTCAACTGTAAAGAGGTTGGACACTTTTATGCAAGATGCCCAAATGGAAGAAAAGATGACAGAGGAAATGATAGATCATATGAGAAGAGGTTTGATAAAGGTGATAATAGAGATTATCGAAGCAATCGACAATCTGACAAGGGAGATACCCGAGAATAAAAGGACAAAGGAAAGAAATCTTGTTATCTAGCTGATAACAGAGCTAATGACACTGACACCAAATTAGAAGAAGACATCGAGATGGTATTTGTATCCATGAAGGATGATTCAGATGAAGATGAAGAAAGGTATGTAGAAACTGTACTCATATCTAAAGTTAGTAAAAATGAAGTTAGGATCATAGATAGTGGCTACACTCACCATATGTCTAGTGATAAAATTTTTTGAGACTTTTGAATACTATAATGATGGTTCAGTGAGAATGGGAAATGATACACCTTGTCCAGATGAAGGTAAAGGAACCATAATGTTGAATAACCTGATAAAATGTGAAAATGCCTACTGGGTAAAAGGACTAAATTATAATTTGTTAAGTGTTTCACAGCTGAACAATTTAGGTCATAGAGTAGCATTTGAAAATAAGAAGGCAAAGATCTTCAATGAATCAGGAAGATTGATTGGTACTGGTAAGAAGACAAAAGGTAACATTTTCTATCTTGATGACACTAACACCACTTGTTCAATGGATAGAAACAAAGACAAATGGTTGCGGTAAAAAATATTGTGTGATGTGAAATTTGACAACATGACAAAGATAAGAAACAAAAGGAATGTCAAAGGCTTACCAAGCATGACTAAGCCTAAGCATATCAGGTGCAAAATTTGTCAAAAAGGTAAGATGAAAAAGTCTAGTTTCAAAAGTAAAATCCATACATCTACTATGATTCTAGAATTAGTCCATACAGATCTATGTGGACCCATGAGGACAAAGAGATACTATGGAGATAGGTATTTTATTCTCTTTGTTGATGATTATTCTAGAATGATGACATTCATGTTCTTAAAAGATAAATCAGAAGCATTTAAGTTGTTTAAATGGTATAAAGAAATGGTAGAAAAATAAAGTGAAAAGAAATTGAAATGCTTAAGGTTAGATAGAGGAGGGGAATTTACTTCAAAAGAATTCACTGACTATTGCAATGAGGATGGAATTAAAAGACATGTTTCTGCACTTAGTAAACCATAGCAAATTGGAATTGCTAAAAGGAGAAACATATCAATTGTTGACTGTGCAAGAACATTGATGATTGAGAAAAGCATCACTCAAAATTTCTAGAGGGAAGTTGTTAGTACTTCTATCTACAAACTAAATAGAGTACAATTGATGAAGGATGCAAAGAAGACACCCTATGAGCTTTGGTATGGTCATACACCCATTGTATGTTACTTCAGAATCTTTGGTAGTCGATGTTATTTATTCAAGGATGATAGAAAAGGAAAAGTTGAATCCAAAAGTGATGAAGGTATCTTTCTAGGGTATTCAACTAAAAGCAAGGCTTATAATTGTCTTAACAAGTCATCTAACAAAATCATTGAAAGTGCAAATGTGAAAATAGATGATTTTGTAGAAAAGAATGATAAGGAAAGCAAAAAGGAACTAGAGGACTACAACAAGTTTGTTTATATAGAAGCTACCACTCTACCCGAGAAATACTGTCTCACTCCTGAGCATCAGAAAATTGCACCCGAGCATCAGGCTGCAATTATCAAAAATTAGGAAAATCCTAAAAATGATGTTCCAAACAATGGAGATGAGAATGAAGGTCAAGAAGATGATCAGAATGATGAACACATAACTGAACCAAAACTTGCCAAGTATGTCAGAAGACATCATCAAAAATAAAATCATAGGAGACAAAAAGGCTCGAACAAGAATAAGAAGTAAGTCACTTAACACCAAATGTTTACTTTGTGATTTTGAGCCTAAATCTATTAGCAATGCACTTGAGAATGAAGAATGGGTCATTTCTATGAATGAAGAAATATAACAGATTGAGAAGAACAATACATGGACACTAGTACCGAGACCAAATGACAAGAATGTCATTGGTACCAAATGGATATTTAGAAACAAGCTGAATGACAATGGAGAAGTCACTAGAAACAAAGCAAGATTAGTATGCAAGGGATATGCACAAGAAGAAGGTATTGATTATGGAGAAGCATTTGCACCCATTTCTAAACTATAAGGAGTTAGAATCTTACTTGCTTATGTTGCATTTATAGGATTCAAGGTATACCAAATGGATGTCAAATCTACATTCCTAAATGGAATACTAGAAGAAGAGGTATACATTGAACAACTAGAAGGATTTGTTGATCCAGACAAGAGAAACATGGTATGTAGACTACATAAAGCCTTATATGGATTGAAATAAGCACCAAGAGAATTGTATGAGAGACTTCACTCATATCTCATTAGCATAAAATTTGTTAGAACAAGTGAAAATCAAAATCTATACTTAAACAAAGATACCAATGGTAATATTCTGATTGCTGGAATTTTTATTGATGATATCATTTGTGGGGGAAATGAATTGTTATGAAAATCCTTTTCTAATGAAATGAGAAATGAATTTTAAATTTCTATGTTTGGAGAGATTAAATTCTTTCTTGGTCTATAGATTCTTCAACAAGATGCAGGCATATACATCACTCAGTCTAAATACATCAAGGAAGTGTTGAATATATTCAAAATGGAAGATTCCAAACTAGTTGGAACACCTATGGCTACTAGATGTAAGCTAACAAAAGAAGACAAATTCAATGAGGTAAATCAAACCTTATATAGATAAACAATTGGCAAACTGATGTATGTTGTTCATACCAGACCAGATATAGAACACGCGGTTGGAATAGTTGCAAGATTCTCTACTAATCCCAAAGAATCACATATGACTACTGTCAAGAGAATTCTGAGATATCTAAAAAACATCGAGGACTATGGCTTATGGTATAAAAGAGAAGGAAAATTTGAGCTACAAGTCTATACAGATGCTGATTGGGCTGGAAACATTGATGACTGAAAGAACACAACTAGAGGAGCATTCTTCATAGGTGACAAACTTGTCACATGGATCAGCAAGAAGCAAGGATGCATTTATCAATCTACTGTAGAAGTAGAGTATGTGGATGCTGCTACAAATTTCTCCAATATTCCATGGATCAAACAATTACTAGAAGGTATGAATATGAAGATTCTAGAACCAGTAATTATCTATTGTGATAACACCAGTGCAATTAACATTTCTAAAAATCCAGCCACACATACTAAGACTAAGCATGTTGCTATAAAGTATCACTATCTAAGAGAACAAGTGCAAGCAAAGGAAGTAACACTAGAATATGTTCAATCAAAGAAACAGTTAGCTAATATATTCACCAAGCCATTACTGAAGGATACATTTGAGTATCTGAGATAGCGACTAGGGGTCCAACCCTTGTCTATCGGTCAGTAATCTAACTAGAAGGTTTCATTAGCCTATACGAAACCTAAAGATCAGTCATCTTAATGCAAAAACTAAGATGGAAAACAATAGATACATCTGTACATTGCAAGGTACAAATCTGCACCAAAAATTAGAACATTGTATTGCTGATGGATAGGGAAATGCAAGGAATATATTATGCAAAGGAATGAAACATGATATAGATGATTATTTTATTTGGAATTGTTTTCAAAGGGAGAGATGATTCCATTATCATATAAAGGGAGAGATGATTTAATTGTCACAAAGGGAGAGATTATATCATTATCCATGAAGGTAAAAGTTCCTGAGAATCAGGAAGAAAGAGTTAATCAATATTCTAAGGGAGAGAAATTGATTACATATGAAATATCCATCTAAGGAAGATAAGTAACAAAGAGAGAGAGTTTAGACAAAGATAAATATTGATATCAAAAGGAAAAATATATTATCAAGAAGAGGAACAGTCAAGGAAAAGCACATATCAGAATAGAGATATTAGGTGATACATCTATCCAGAGAAGGGATTGAAGATTGAAGATAATCATTCTGCATGAAACAAATCTTTTCTATTTTTGAGCTTACCGAGAGCCAGACATTTGTAATAGTTACATTACGAAATCTTGATGAAACTATATATTTCATATTGTAATAGTATAGTATAGTATGATAATATAGTATGTTTCCATCAATGCCAAAGGGAGAGATTGATGACATGTAGTTGATTGAATGTTTGAAGATGTTAAGTTGATCACCGAAATGTAGAAGGATAATGAAAGACATTAAATCAGTTAATGGATTATATTTTCATTGTAGTCAACTTGATATAATCTAGTTGGTTATAATCAAAGTGTCAAAAAATTAAGAGAATCAAAGAGAAAAAGATTATGCTTTAAGTAATGCATAAAAGATAAGAATTCACAAGATGAATTCAAACACTGACGGTCAGTGGACACCAAAAAAAAAAGATCACCAAAATTCAAGTCACAGTGATGCCCAAGAAAGAACACTGACGAGAAGAATTACAAGCATAACCAACGGCTAGAAACATAGTGTAAACCGATGGAGAAGCCCAAGGAGAATTGGAGTGTTGGCCGAAGCTATCAAAGAGTTAAACACCAAAATTAACTTGAGTTTAGAAATGACAAAAATATCTAGCTGACAGAGCTAAATATGCACTTAACTAGTAGTTATCTTTGTTTTCATCAACAAGATAAAGTCAGAGATAAGTAATGTACTTAAAACTATTTTGTCTAGTTGGTAAGAAGATCTATGCAAGATAAAACAAGAGTTTTACTTTAAATCTAATTGGAAAGAATTGTGGATCATGCCAAGATCAAGAAAATCAAGAACCTAACAATGGTGATATCATGTCTATAAAGAGACAACTCAATTCATTATGAATTGGAGTGGGTGAATGAATCAAAAGAGGATGCTGAAGAGAAAATTCATACAGTGCTGATAAATCAAGCTGAGGAAAGAGTTAAAATTTTCTATGAACACTGAGTAACAGAGCACAACATCAATGATCAGAATCAAAGTGGAGCAAAGGTATACAACAAGATATATTGATCAGAATAGTTTTATGAGATTACAATAGATCTTAAAATATGCAAGTATAAGTTGTATATGTGAACAGATCATACTATTTTAGTTTAACCATTGATTCAAAAAGTCTCTTAACCAAGAGGGATTTAAAGATCCTTTCTATATTGAGATACATCTAGAGGAGTATCAAAAAGTTTGATCATGAAGATAGCATGAGATGCCAGATACCTATTGATAGGCCAAGTGAGTTTTTGATCAAGGAAGGTAGGATAGGAATGCCCGATATAGAGTGAGATTTTTGGATTACCGGTCCCAAGTGTTTTTTCCCTTAACAGGGTTTCCATGTAAAAAATCCATGTGTCAATGTGTTTATGGGTCATTACTTTAGTGTTTTGCATTACACATAACTTAACTAGATTGATCGGTACACTCTAGATAATTTATTGTCTTTTGGTAAATTAACAGACTGCTATTCGGTAAACATACAATAGAATGTTTTACAAAGCATTCCAAGCAGAAGTAATTTTATAATAATAGTTGGAGGCATTCGTCTTATAGGACTGAAGATAACTAGAGGCTTAATATTGTGGTACAAAGTTTTTGGGTTGATTATTGTAATATTTTTGAGGCCACTGATTCACCCCCCCTCTCATTTATTACTAACATATCTTATCTCTAAGAAAGGAAAATACCACAGATTATACATCAAGTTTAGTAGGAACCAAGCATCAAGCTCTACCTACTACTAGGCCAAGCCAGACCGAGTCACTGAAGGACACTGTGAATGTTTCTATAGTTGGTACTAACTCTACAGTTGGTGTAAAGATAGTTAATGACCTATTTCAACTGAACACTGAGGACAATGATGATGATGGAAAAGGTAAGGAAATCATTCCTTCACCTAATCTCAAGGTTAAGGCTAAAGAAAAGGAAACAATTACTGATGAAATTGACCTTGAGGAAGACATTGTGATTCCTAATTTGGATATTTCTAGCCTGACACCCAAGTAGATGGACATCCTTGGGGAGCTATGGAAGAAAAGAGAAAAAAAAGTGTTGAGCTGAGAAAAAAAGGGACAAGGTATTAGAGGATATCAAAGGTATATTCCTTGATTCACTAGAGATTGAATTCAATGAGAAAGAATCCATGATAGACTAACTTGTTGACATAGTTCACAAGTTTAATGAAGATCTTATTGGTCAGGAGAAATTACTGTAGAAGACAAAGAGAAAATTTGAGAATAAGGTTCTAGAGAATGTTGCAGGTAAGACTGCAATAGATCAAGTGAGGATATCCACCATTATTATCTCTTTAGAAACCACTATGAGTAATGTTGTAGAATTATTTGTAAAGTTGAGTGCCACATCCAATTTTACCATTGAAATAAAGGACAAGCTGACAAAGATTGAAAATGATTTGAAGGCAAGTGCAAACCAATTGGCACTTGATCCAAGTTCAAATTCAACACTCTTTTTTAAGATTGGGTATCTGATTGATCTGCAGGAAGACCTACTAAGGGAAGAAGGAAGAAAAAGGGAATCCCTATCAACTATACAGAGCCAACTCCTTCCTCATATGGATGCCATGCACAAACATATTTCTCACGCAAAGACACTCATTCATGATAACAATTTTTCATTTGCGGAGCTTATGATGGAGTTGTCTGTAGAAATTCAGATTAAATTGCACATCCAGAAGGTATTGCAAGAAAACTGGGATAAGAATTTGTCTCAAATTTTGAAGGTACATAGTGATTTCCTTTCATATTTTGGTATTACCTTGTAGATATGCTTTTTGGCATTTGTGTCAAAAATAAGGGGGAAAGATAGGATATATATGTATATATATAAGGATATACATGTATAGAGAAAAGGAAGATATATATAGCAGGGTTACAAAAACACTTTTAGAAAGTAAAAAAAACAAAGTCAGTTGCAACCGAGTTGCAGAGCAGTATTTAAAACCGAGCTAGAACCTAAGCACATGTAAATGGGGAGTTCTGAATTATTAGTTTGTTTGATCATAATTTTTTGGTATGATAAGTGCTTTTGTCAATAACTCCAAAGGGAGATATTGTAGACCTTATGGAAAGACATATGGTCAATTAGTGCCAAAAAACTTAGTCATTCAGATGGTTACAGTGTTGACTGAGATAATAAGTTACAGTGTTGACTAAGCAGTTAGTTCCAAGAAGTATCACCCAAGTCACCATTGATGTTACTCATGTTGCATACCATCTCTGAGTGATCAATATGGCCCGAGAACCTAGTGTCAACCGAGTGCTAGAGTTGCCAAGTTCACTGTATCGCTCGACTATCAGTATATCACCTGAGTGGATTACTGGACCTGAGTATCAACATTTGGCTAACTTACTACATATTGTTTGATACTATTTGATATGGTAGTAGCCAACATGTAGAGGTAATTGATTTGGATAAGTATATATGTAAGACACTTTGTTTATCAAGAATAATAAAAAAGAACAATATTGAATACATGTATAAATGTGAATATGAAGAGGAAGATTGATTATGTATGAAAAATAGATGTGCAACTACTCTAAGTGAGATATTAATCAATCTAACTAATAAATCAATCTAAATGCAAACACAATGAAGATTGCAAGTTTAAATGAAGCAAAACAATAAAGTTACCTTCACCTACCCAATGCAGCTTGTCTCCATCACCCTCTTAGCTTTGTTTTCTTGAATGTATGTTGAACTCTCAGATTTTCAAATGAAACTCTTTTGTTCAAGATGCTACCAAAGTGTGGAGATTGTATGAATGAATGCAAAATGGTCTAAAACCTTGATTATGCAAATGGATGATGGAATGCTTGTGAAAATGCTTGATTTATTGAAATGGATGCTTAGATGCTTGAATTCTTGAATGCTTGATCACTTGAATGCTTGATTACCTATTGCTTGAAATGCTTGATTACCTATTGCTTGAATTCTCACTACTAGATCACAAAGGGGGAATGAGGTTCCTTTTATAGGATTTTGAAGAACCTAAACCTAGGTGGCACAATCCTAGGGTGGAGAATGAAAGGTGGAAGATCCTAGGGTTGCTATTGACTTGGTTGAAGGGGTTGAGAGAAAAGGGGATATAGTTGGAATGTGAGAGAAAGAATAGGGAGGATGTTCCTCCTACATTGACATAAGGGAGAAGAAGATGGAAGGGAAAGACACATGTCAAGTGTCTCACAAAGACCATGGAGAGGAAACGGGAAGGACTCATTCCTCATGAGGACTCTTGATACAAGTGTCCCATGAATCACTTTATACATTTAACTAATCCATAGTAGTAGATGCGATTTATGATTTAGCAATGAGATCAGAATTGCAAGGTTAAATCAATTTATAACCTGCCTACCATAATTCATAATACCATTCTATAGGTTTATTACTATAATGTTTAATGTTATTGGTGTTAAAAAGGAGTAATCTCAATAATCTCATATGGAAATCTATGAACTGGCTATGTTCTTGCTCACTAGATATCAGTTACTATCCCACAACGAGCAAGTATCAAATGAAGGTAAAAGGCCCTGTTAAATTTATCCTTTTATTTTCTTTTCATAATGGCACAATTTAATAGTGTGTTTTTGGAGGCTTCTTGTTTTCCACTACAGGAGGACATAACCATCTGGAGCTATTTTGGCACCTGAATCTCAAAGGATGATATCAAGTTTCTTCAAATCCAATGTATATTATTGATTCAAATGGGAAATGTGCCCTTATGATATTGTTTTAATGAAAATGTAACCCAAAAACTGATTAATTATCCAAACAGTGGGTATGCCCACTTAGTTATGTATGCATGATTAAAATCTTGATAAATATCGAGTCATGGGTATGCCCACGGTTTCTTTGTACTAGTATTAGGACTCATAGTCTCGGGCACGGCTGGAGCTTTTCTCTACCCCGCTCTTTCCTACCAGCACCTAGATCGAGTGGGGTTTTTTGTACTTTTAATTTTAATATTAATAAAATTTTCTATGGCTTCGGCCTTTTACTGATCAAAAATAATAATAATAATAATAAATATTTAATCAATTCATCAAGTCAAAATTAATTAAATAATAAATATTTAATTAATTAATTAATCAACGAAGCCATTTTTAAGTGTATACATTTTTCCCCTCTTTGAAATAGTGTGCTTGTCACATTGTTTCAAAGAAAAATCAAGCTTTATGCCCCAGACTATGTGTGCTGAGAATGACCTTTGCATGCCCCCTCGAGAGATTGATTGAAAAAAAAATTATTTTGATTTTGATATATATATATATATTTGTTCTTTTTCTGAAGGGTTCAATCAATCTCATGAAAAGAATCAGAAGAAATTTGGAGTGAAAAATGAGGTGAGACAGAATGATATTGATAGGTAGGGTCCACAGGGTAAGCAAAATGGGTCCATAGGCTACATAAAGGGTCAAAAGGGTCCATAATAAGCTCATTGTGTACACTTGTCATTTGGAGATTGGAGGTTGATGATACCGTTTGAGACAGCGAGGCAGGAGGTTTTGGACATGCCATTTCAGGCATGGTCAATGAGACAGGGGGTCGTAGACCCAGGGATGACAACCGAGTATGAGAGATACATGAGGGATCACCCTTCTCATAGACTGACAGATCTAGCTGAGAGGCCTCCACAGAGAGATCCAGGAGACAGAGGCTGAGGATGAGGATGAGGCCATGCTGGAGGTAGAGGGGATGATGAAGATGGGGGAGATGATGGTGGTGATGCTCCTCAGAGAGGGAGGGGTAGAGGTGGTCCAAGGGTGAGAGGTGGGGGTGTACGTCCACAGGGTTTGATGCCTCCACCTGATAGACAAAGATGACCACGGTCGACTGCATAGAGGGATCCTCTGATACAGGTACAGGTACAGATACAGGAGGTAGCGTTGGCACCAGATCAGCCCATGCATGATATTGGTGATGACGTACAGATGCTGTACGTAGCAGCATAGGATGTACATGGAGAGGATGTGGATGTACAAGTATAGGATGAGGACATACAGGTATAGGATGTTGATGATTTATAGGATGTTAGGGGTCATGATCCCTACTTACATAGGGCAGAAGTAGAGGAGGAGGATATTGATGTAGATGCAGTACTAGCGAGACTAGCGATGCTACAGGTGCAGGCCGACTGTGTCCCTGGACTAGAGAGATGGGTTGAGATGTAGGAGGAGGAGGTCGCAGAGGCCAGATAGGAGCGGGATACTACCATAGAGAAGCTTGGGGAGGTAGAGACTCTGTTAGATGAGCTATAGTCTATAGAGTCATTAGTTCCACATGCAGACAACTTGCGACTTATGATGAGGGCTGGCAGAGAGATCACCTACTGGAGAGAGGCCTATAGACAGGTGGTTCCTCAAGATTAGTGGATTGGGAGCTTTAGAGAGAGCTCATATGGGGTTAGGACCGCAGCTCCTCAGAGAAAGGGGTCAGTTAGTGATGGTACTTCCTCATGACCACCCAGACCACCACTAGGTTTAGGAGATCCATCAGGATTAGGGTCCTTGATTGCAGCACATAGACAGTGACAGACAGAGTCTAGAGGCAGTGAGTCTTAGCTATTTTGGATATACATTTTGTACTTATGTTATGGCTCCATTGTATCATATTATTGTATCTTTATTGTAGACGTGATGGACACTTTTGGACACATGGTTATATTATGATATATCATTGGACATTTTGGATATATTGTTTTTTATGGACTCTTGATGATGGACTGTCTATATGACATGATTTTGTGAGGCTTACTTTCTATGATGCATTATTTATGATGATTTATATAGATGTGGATACTGACATATACAGGATATGATGAATGATTTTTTATTATGCATTGTACTGTATGACTTAGTAATGATCATGCTTTATTTCTACGTGAATGCAAAATTATCATGATTATTCTCATAATGATTAATGTCAAATGGATGCATTGTGACTAATATAAAGGGATAATGAATAATGATAATGAACTTAATGGAAGACAAAATGATAATAAATGAATGATATATAATAATGATATAAAATGGAATGTATAATAATGGTAATAATGTAATGACCTAAATTGTAATGAAATGACATATATGATAAATACAATGAATTTAATACATACATGCAAATATAAATGGTTATATGCAAATGAACAACTTTAAAACTAAAGATGTACTATGACTTATG
Organism: Thuja plicata; assembly: GCA_018584345.1. NCBI lineage: Eukaryota > Viridiplantae > Streptophyta > Pinopsida > Cupressales > Cupressaceae > Thuja > Thuja plicata. The sequence goes on from MU227219.1 coordinate 180,601, forward strand.
ATAAATGCTAATATTTTTTTTATCCAAAATGTCCTCAATTTTAAACAACCATGCATCTGACACAAGAAGAAAAGATAAAAGGGAACAAGGTGACCTAAATAAGATATCCTACAAAATCTTATAACAGGAGCACTTCAATGATCTATATTAAAATGCAATGCCAAATGATATGCAAAAATGAGTATCTCCACAACTTCAGTAACCATCTTGAAACTTCATAAATTTTGGAATTTGATTTTCATCATTGAGCTCGTTATGTTGCAATAAAATACAAGCATCATGGTATAATTAAACCAGGATGACCTGAGCACTTCTTGCATGGATTTTAATATAGAAAACTTGACAAGCATCTGGGTATAATTGAACCGAGATGACCTGAGTTTTGTTTGCATAAAAGACAAGGAATATTCCCCTCCTTCATCAGGGAACAAATAGTTGGAGTTGAGGTATGTGTGGCACACCATCGTCAATAGCATTCATATACCAACTTGAGTTATAATGTTGTTCATGCTTATGTAATAGATGAAGGCTCTTATGCACAGACACCCCAATTATTTGTTCCTTTGACTTCATTGGAAAATACCCCACAAACAACAATCAAAGAAAATATCATGTTCCATCCCGACTATCCTAATCAATGACATATTTGGAGTTGTTAAGCTCATGTCAAAGATATCCCAGAATAGCATAGGAAACATGATGACAAATGAAATTCTGATATGAATGCATAATCTTATAATAAATCATCCTAACATGCCTACCATGAATATACATTTCTTTGCCAAAAGATAGTGTTGAGTTTGTTTGATCAGTTTGGTTGATAATGATGTTGCAAATGTATAGATAAATAGTCATATTTTGAAAGATATGTCACAGGTTATGGATCATGATTAGAATAGCATTGTATAAAAACCGTTGATTGTGTTTGCTTGTTTGGTCAAAAATACTCTGTTTTGTCCTCTTAGAGTCACGACTGTCGCAGATCCACTTCCCAAAAACTAGGTTGAGGACATGCCCCCAACTAGGTGATGGACTGACTTATTATGGGTGAAGAAAGACACATGGGACTAGGATGAAGACCAAGACAGTAGACCAAGCTATGATGGGGTTTTATTGGGGATTTATACAAATGGGTACGAATCATGGATTGGCCATTTTATTATGATATGTACAAGGTGAATGGTGACTATGAAAGCCACGCTATTATGGTTATGTATAGATGGGACAAGATGCTAGAAGAATCCTAATAGAGGGAGGAGTGAGATTGTCATAAATGACATCTGTTTCCAGGTTTTCACCACATGCTTTTATTGGAATTTTCTCTTGATTTTTTTTTTCCTTTTCTTATTTTTTTGATTTTTTTGATTTTGATTTTATTTTTTTTATTTTTTCGATATTCTAATCAAGAGAAAAAAATTTTGATTGTTGCAAATGGAACCTGTTTCTAGGTTTTCACCACATGCTTTTATTGGAATTTTCTCTTGATTTTTTTTTTCCTTTTCTTTTTTTTTGATTTTTTTGATTTTTTTTGATTTTTTTGATTTTTTTGATTTTCTAATCATATCCCTTGCACTAGGATTTCATGCATAAAAATTCTTTAGGTGCATGCTATTAAGAGGCTCATCCAAGGGATCACCCTTAGATGTTGACAATTGATAGGCTCTAGAACCATAGGCTGCTGTAATCACAAAAGGACCCAACCAATTGGGCTCAAACTTGCCCTTCTTCTCATGATGCTGCTATTTTTGGGATTCTCTCGAAGGACTAGATCAACCACCTGAAAGTCTCTGGGTTTCACTTTATTGTTATATTGATGAGACATCCTTTTCTGATAGACTTTTAAGTGATCAAAGGCTCATTGACGGCGCTCATCTAGCAATTCTAATTCAGTTAGCCATACAACTCTATACTCTTCATCTGGAATCAAATCTTTCAGGGACACTCAAAGAGAAGGTAACTCGACCTCAAGGGGTAGGATAGCTTTAGATCCATAAACAAGGGAATATGGTGTGGCTCTAGTTGGAGTATAGATGGAAGTACAATAGGCCCAGAGGGCAGAGTTCAACTGGACATGCCAGTCACGACCAGCGTCATTGACAGTCTTTTGAAGGATTTTGACTATAGTTTTATTAGACACCTCAACTTGGCCATTACCTTAAGGGTAATAAATAGTGGAATAATGGTGGGTGATATGGAATTTGGCACATAACTCATCGATATCTTGATTTTGAAACTGTTTCCCATGATCTATAATGAGGTGCATAAGGATGCCATATTGACAAATGATATAGTTAAGGATAAACATAGAAACTTGTTTTCCTGTGGCAGTGATCAAGGGAACAAATTCAATACATTTGGTAAAATACTCAATGGTGGTTATAATGTACTTATTTCCATTGGAAGACAGAGGGTGAATTTCACCCACAAGGTTGAGTCCCCACTGACTGAATGACAATGTAGTTGTAACAGGATGTAGTTGCTGTGCCGGTGCATGAATAAGATTCCCATGAATTTGACACTTCTTGCATTTGTGAGAAAAGTGAAAAGAATATGTTTCCATAGTAGGCCAATTGTAACCCATATGCATGAGCTTCTTAGCCAAGGAAGGACCACTTGAATGTGTTCCACATATACCCTCGTGTATGTCTTGTAAGGAAGTTTGAGCTTCAGCATGTTCAAGACATCGTAAGAGAGTACCGTCAAGACCTCGCCGATACAGGGTGTCAGATATTAGGAGATAGCGGGAGGTTTGGCGGAGAAAGGTTCACTTTTGATTTCTGGATAGGTTGGGGGGAAGGATATTATCTTTCAAATAGGAATATATTTTTCCATAGGTAGGGGAATATTTTTTGATAATATGAAATGTGATACGTGTATCAAGATCATCGTACGCAGGATAAATCAAGGATTCCACTAAGAACTCAAAATGGGCTTTTGTATCCTCTGCATTAAATAAAGAAGCAATTGTTGCCATAGCATCTGCAGCCTTATTTTCCTACCTTGGAAT